>SZWC01002990.1:0-20826 GCA_023375785.1 Penium margaritaceum | reverse complement strand
TGCCCCTTGTTCAGTGTTGTAGGACGGATCAGGAATGCTCTGCCCCTTGTGGAGGTATGACCCCTAGATCCGTTGTAGTGTGACTCAACTATGCTCTGTCTCTTGTGAGATATGACCTGTGAGTACACCATGTGGGTGAGTGGTTACCTTGGCCATTTTGTTGATTTGGCCAAGTGAGAGGTCATGAGGTCGATCCTGGCCCCATGCATATCTTGTTTGCTGTGGAAGCTTCCAAGAAAGAAAGTCCGTAGCTTCTTGGACGCTACATGGTTGGTCTGTCACCTTGACACTAGGATGCTTATGTGTCAAGCCCACAGTGCAAGTCTATTGGTGACGTGGCTGGTTCAGGCCACTTCCCAGGAATGTGCTTTTGAGTTCTAGGACTAGACAGACAGCTATAAAAGGACTTGTCTTGCATGCTGATCAATCAACCCTTGCTTGATGCTCTCTTGCGTATTGACGACTTGAGCTCTTCTTGAGATGTAATGCTAAGGCGTTAGTACTCTTGAAGGTGAAGTGTATGCCTGATTAAGTTTGGGGTGCATGACACATACCTGCAAAGGAAGAAGGTGTAAGAACCTTTGTGAGCTTTTCGGTTTCGCGGCTTCTCTGCCGGAGGTGGTTAGCTCAGTAGCTAACAATATCAACAGCGACAGCATCAGCAGCAGCAGCAGCAGCAGCAGCAGTGCCACATCTTCCAAATACAGCAACTCTTCCTCCTTGGCAGCATGGCTTCACTCCTCACATCTCAAGTACAGTGTCAAAGCAACTCTCACCTTCTCTGTCAGTCTCCCCCTTTTCACTGTGCAATAGTGTATGCTGTTCCCTTGCCCGCCTCTTCTCCTCTGCCAGAAGCAATGGCCTCAACCAACTACTCCAGCCAAGCAGCAGTCGTATCACCACGACAGGGGAAACAGCTCCTCATGGTTCAAAGCAATCACAATCACTGTACCCACAGCGTCAGTCCTATCACTGGATAATATCGTCTCAAGCAGCATTCCCTCTTCTGCGGTGCGACAGGCTTTCCTTTCCCCTTGACCGCCCCTACGCCCCTGCACGCATCTGGCGCTTCCCCAAAACAGCACATTCAGCTTCAAACAGCAGCAGCTTCAACTCACCTGGAGCAGCACCTGGTCATACCTCTCCCAAACTATCTCTTTGGCAACACGATGTCACTCCACAAACTCTCAAGGCACAGCAGCAACAACAGGATCACCATCAGCAGCAGCAGCATCGGCACCAGTCATCAACACAACTCCATCCAACAGATCTGTTTACAAATCCTCTACACACCACCCTCTCTGCAACAGCAATGACACATCGATCACCACCCAACACTGTTCCTATCCATCTGCTACACACCAGCAACAACTGGTTCCTTATCACTCATGACTCCTTCTCTGCAACTTGCCTCAAACAATCTCCCGCAGCATCGGCACCTCACTCCCAATTCAACAACCTCAAACGACCTCCCCACCGTTTTTCCTTCCCTAAAGGTGCTTCTGCTTCAACGAAGCACAGTCGCTTCCTCTCATCAGCATCGAGACACCCATTCCGTGGCACTTCGCCAATCCACTCAAGAGCGTTATCAGCAACTGCTGTACAAGACCCTCTTCCTGGAACTCTTTCTACCTACACCGATCCTCTCGCATCATCCAGCCCCATCTGCCCAAGAAAATCAACCCTCGTTGTTTCAATGAAGAATTTCTTACCCCAAATCCACCAGTATCCACAAGCACTACAAGCCCCAGAAACAGCAGCAAGGACAATGGCATCACCAAGCTCAGCAGCAAAAACTCCCTCTAATAGCAGTCGTCTCCTCACCAAAAAACTACTCAACCCATGTCCTTTCCCACTTCTATAATTTCAGGGAACATTGGAATCTTCATAGTAGCAGCAGCAGCAATAACACAACGGTCCATCTCCTTTCCAGCAGAATAAACACTACATCAACCAAAGCTGTGACCCTCTTTCAGCCCATTTGCCTCCATCACTCAGTTTCCTCCTACCAATCCAACATAACTGCCAGCCCCACACTAAAGACAACTTCTTCCTTCACCTCCACAACCCCTCAGACCCTCTGTCAATGTGTTGCCCCGCAGCAGCCCCTTATCGCTTCTACGCCTCATCCCAATCCAATCCACCTCTACACTACCGCTCCTACCATCGATCTCCATCACCTGCACTCGTACATCACCAACTTAAGGGTGGCTCAAAATATATGCAGCAGCCCCAACTACTGCACAACACCGACTGCAACAGTTCAATCCTTCATCACATGCTCCCACTTTCGCCTTGTGGCACTGAGGGTGGCTGTCGGAACAATATCCAGTGCACACAAGGCATTCTCCACAACCAAGTCCCGGGCTCAGACTTCTCCACCAACCAGCCAGCCGAGCCATAGAAGAAATAAAGGAAGTCCCCAGGTCCGGTTCACCTCTCCGCTGACAGATGCCAACCACCTTGCTCTGAATGGCTGGTCTAGCCAGCCGGACCCGGCAAAGGCACCGAGCACCAATCATCAAGCCACAGTTCAAGCATGCCAACAACAAGCTTCCTCCTGCTCGCCAAAACGCCACCAACGGACTCCTCGGTCCTCGCCAATCTCCAAGCGTGCTCCGGTCCATGCTACAAGACAACAGGTGTGTTGCGCAGGAAAAAACCCATACACGCCTACTTTTTGGACCCGTTGAGGTTCACGCACCCTCGGTTCAAGTGCCTAGAGTGGAGCCGCTATGCGACTCCACATGTAGCTAGGACCCTAGTGCGCCTCCGGCGCTTCCTCTCCTTTCACCCACCGTAGGCGGTGAGGCTGCTTAGGCTAGTACTTAGCACATACTCCTGTCTTGTACTAGTTACCATTCTATTGTCAATCAGTTGATTCATCTCCCCTCGGCCCCGGCCTATGCCCTGCCCCCACTCGCCTCGGCCTTATGGCCCGCCACCAGTTCTTTCAGTTGTTCCTTGCCTTCATTATCATCTCTGCTCATCTCTTCAGCGCTCGCTCAGATGTATCAAGACACTTAGTTCCAGTGGTCCTGCCAGCCCGCGCACATATGCTACGGTAAGGAGGACCCACTGGTCCTCGTGTCAGCACCCTGACGTTGCGGCATCCTCATCGGCACTTTGCCTTCGGCCCACGTGTTTACGCTGCGGCCTCCCATCATCGTGTTCATTATGTCTGTCAGCCCGTGCTTTGCCGCTGCGGCCCTTGCGTTCTGCTGGCCCGCGCCTTGGCGCTGAGGCCTTATGGCCCGCGCCTCGGCACCTCCCCCAACAATTCATGCTCAGTCTTTACTTGCAATCTCATCATGCCTGATCAGTCGTTTAGCGCTCGTGCATGTGCACCGTGCCCATTTCTACTGTCACCATTGCATAACTCTCAGTGCTCGTCCCTCGGACCGTGCCTTGACCTTCTGTCCTCTTGCCAAGCTTTTCTAACATCATGCTATGCCTCTCACAATGCCAGCAATTATCTGACAGGCTCGAGGACCTCGGGTCGCCTAGGATGTGTCATCATGTACATGTATTCTTGTATGTTGACACTCAAATAAGAAGTACAATCTACTCCCATTATGTAACGTATGTTCTTGTTCTCCTCCAAGGAAAAACCGGGGAAGGTGTGCACCAGCCTCCACTTGGTCGCCGTTGCTGCCGGTTGGTACCTACACCATCCTTTTAGGGTAGCACACCGCGCCCGGTTCACACGAGGAGAGAGGAAGATCAAGAGAGTGCGTGAGAGAAATAGAAAATTCATTGCGAGATTGTTGGGTGTGCCTTGCATGCAAAGACCTCATGCCGATGCGTCAAAAACAAAACAGAATCCCGTTTAGTGCAAACTTCGAGTTTCGAACCAAAAAACTCGTGCAAACTGACAAGTTTGAGGTCATACTCTCCTTGTTTCAAACTCAGAATGAGGGGTTAAGATAAAAACTAAAATTGGACCTCCAAAGATTGAAAATATTTGAGCCTCCCTACTCGGGTCGTTGATGACGTTTTCCCCTAGAGTGACGCAGAGGAGAGAAGGAGTCAAGAAATCTCTCGACGCCATTCTGTGACATCAAACAACAATTTCCGTGCATGAGCTGATAACACAGCCATCACACAAATCTGCATAGGGAGCAACCAACTGGAAGACCATGGTCTATAACAAGGATCCACCAATTGGACGATGGAGAAGGTTTCAAGCGGAGTGCTCACCACACAGAGGACAAAGGAGGAGAACAAATAGGCATGGGAGCATAGCAGCACGAAAGGAGGCACCAGAATATACGTCCAAGGTGCAACTGAGACAATGAGAAGAGCCGGAAAATGCAACCGTGAAGATGGCTGTTTCAACAAAACAAATGATGACAAAGGCATAGACCCAGGCAGTGGCGGGAGAGGCAGAAGCTACGGTGAAGAGGACGGAGGATAGAGTGGTATCCTGATAGATTGGACATCAGATGAGGTCGATGTGGAAGCAGATCCAGAAAATTCAATAATTGTACCTGCATTTTCTGAGAGCTGGGTGGGTATATCATGGCTATCTCCGCCAAGATGCTGTAGGTAGAGGCGGCCTGAGAAAACTTGTCTTCAGCGCGACCACCACCAGTGGCTGCAAGATATGAGAGGCGCGGGTGGTGGTAGCAAAGGTGGCAGAAGCAACAGTAGCAGTGTCAAGGACAGAAAAAGAAAGGCTAACACCCTCCGCTATTGCCAAGAATTCACGCATCAAGGGTTTGGTTGGTACTGGGCCTGCTGAGAATGCAAGCCGTGGCTGCTGCTGTGACTGCAATGCTGGCTGTTGCTGCTGTGGTTGCTGATGCTTTGGCAGCGACTACAACCATGACCAGTCGGAGGAGCCCAACTGTAGGCAACCCACAGTCCACCCAGGGCTGTGGGTTGCCTACATACTGTTGTAACTGTACCCCGCCAACTGGAGGAACAGAGGAACGAGTAGAGGGGACTCTTACCAGCAGTCCGAACATTGGTGTGGTTGTCAGAATGTCTTTGAAGCCGCCGGCAGGGACATCATTGGTAGTGTAAACCTGTTTATCAATTTTTTACTGTTCACGCTTGTACTTGGCGGCAGTTTCATTGGAGTTGTACTCATCGGGCATGTACATTGCGTTCACCAGGCATGTACATCGCGCCTGCTTTCTCGCAGCTCATCATAAAACAACTCCTTCTTGTAGAGTGCCACATACTCCTCGTTCACTGGTGCCTCCAGCTCATCCGAGGGAGAGTAC
Source organism: Penium margaritaceum (assembly GCA_023375785.1). Classification (NCBI taxonomy): domain Eukaryota; kingdom Viridiplantae; phylum Streptophyta; class Zygnematophyceae; order Desmidiales; family Peniaceae; genus Penium; species Penium margaritaceum. The sequence continues at coordinate 15,595 of SZWC01002990.1, read as the reverse complement.
ATCGGCGGCAACTCCGGGGGTGATGCCAGAGTGGCGGAGGTGGCGGCGATGCTGTGGTGATGGTTGGGAGTCAGGCAATCCCGCCGGACAGGACAGCCGACAGGGGCAGTAGCGGAGACGGCGGTAAGAATGCTGCGGGTGCAGCTGGTGCGGCTGTGGCAGCAGCAGCTGCAAGTGCAGGTGCAAAGAGAGTGGCGTTCGCTGTAGAGAGCGGGGTATATGCTGCAGCTATGGGTGCAGCTGCAGCCAGTAGGGTTGATCTTGCTATAGCTGAGACATGGGTGCAGCTTCCGTGTATGGACCTGATGCACTTGCTGTAGCACCTAGCTGCTGAGGATATCGTGGGCTCGATTGTTTGTGGTTCTGCTGCTGTGATGGTGAGAGCCTCAAACCAGCATTCACCAATAGGCATGTGTGCACTACAAAGTGCGTTGGAGATGCCGGATACCAGTATTTAGTGGAGACTAGTGAGGGAGAGAACACGAGGGAGAGAGAGGATGAGTGATGCCATGGATTTTGTGGCGCTCTCTTAAAAATGGAACGAGTGACGAGTGGTTGGATGGAGCGAGGCCTTAGCACGGTAAGGGAGCCCAGCCTCGTGCAGAGCACGAGGCGTGGCCGCCGCCGCTCCTGGGGGCGAGACAGGCCTCTCGGAATCAACCGAGAGTGGCTGCTGCCAGAAAAATCTGGCAGCATGACCCTAGCAGGATTAGCACCCGGCAGCTAACAAAATGCAACCACAAAACCAACCAGGCATGCAAGACATTTCACATCATGCTAAAGTGCACATCGGCATGAATCCAAAGTGGTGAAAAACTAACCAAAGTAGCACATGGTAGAGATTCAAGAGAATGACTGGCCAGCCCATAGGCACTAGATCCAGGCTACAAGAATGGTGGAGACATTAACAGCAGAGCGTGGAAAACGGCCCTCATTCTTGAGTGTGTTGTTGCTTCTATGAACCACTCGATGTGTACCGTAGCCATGTTGGTTCACACTCTCCTGCAGAGATGCGTGTGTGGGGATGCCAGTGGACAGTGATAAGTGTACTAGAAGATCTACACTTGAGTACCAATACCAAAACTGTGGCGGCCTAAGACGCCACCATTGCTTCACGTCATTGCCAAGAAGGCCACCGCGATGGAAAAAGCTGCCGAAAACATTTCGGCAGCGTTCCGCATGTGGCCCTGCCGAAGGACTATGTAACGTGAACCCTCAGCTCAAGGCCTCCACGTTGCCAGGGCCTGTACGCCCCACCCAGCCCAGCCCAGCCCAATCCTGTCGCTTCAGTTGCTGCTGCTGCGTGGTGGGTTGAAGAGGCGCAGTCTCTCTACTGCTCTGATACCATGAGGGAACCAGAGAAATCCATTTAGCAGCTCTTTGTATGAGAGTAAATTGATGATGCGTCCTAGAAAAACAATGACCTCTAGCCTTGCTACAAACACATCACTTCTGGAGGAGACTGACATGGCCCTGGCTTTTGCTGGAGCCTTGGCTTTGGCTTCAACACGAGGAGACTCCGTGTTGGCGGGACTAATCCTGTGCAGGTTCAACGTGATTCCGGAATGAGAATCAAGGAACCAGTGTGCAGATTATTCTGGCCCATGAATTTCAGATGACATGCCTGGTTACACTTGATGGTACCTCAGCGTTGTTTTACAATTTGGAAGGGGATGATTGCTAGCCCGGATGCAGAGCCCTAGGTAGAATACTACCGGTTTGTCCCAGCAGCCCATTAGTGGGGAAAAACGGGTCGAGAGGATTTGGCTCAAGCCTGGGCTCGAACCCCACGATCGCAGGTGGGCTCGCAGCCCACCCGGTTGTGGGGGAGCTTGCTCTAATCCCTTGCTCGCTCACAAGCTCCACTTGCCATTTCCTTGTGGCTAACTTCCCAAAATCAAGCATCTCGTTATCCATGGTGCACTGTCTTGTGTTGCACTTGGCTTGTTAAAGAGAACTTCTCCCCTTTCTTCAGTACCCACTGGTATGAGAGCGAGGTCGGAAACCATCACACGTCACGGAGGCAGTGCTTTGCAGAATTGCGACCTGCCCTCTGAGCCGTTTGGACCGCCGCCAACACTACCGTCACCGCTGACTCAGCCGTTTTTCTGCAGCAGCGGAGAACATTGCTGCTGCAACTCATTGCCACGCAGTCTGCAGTGGCAAGGAGCCTGGACAACACCTCCTTGCCGCTCTTCGGACAGCACCACCACACCCATCAACGCTGTCAAGGGGGGGCCGAGGCACTCTAAGACTCCGGCCCTGAAGTGGAGGCCTATCGCCACCTCCAACCGCAGCAGCTGCCAGCTGCCCTTCATCTGACAGGTATTCCCAAAGGGTACTTCTAGGCCGTTGTGGTTGCCTCCATAGCCACTGCCGCCGCTGCCGCAGCCACTGTCCTGCAGCAGCGAAGCGCATGTTGCTGCATCCCCGTGCCATGCAAGCCACGGGTGACAAGGGGGCTGGGCAGCACAATGCCGCAGCCCTTAGGGCAGCGTCTCATGACCCTCTTTGACGCTGTCCCTTGGGCCGAGGAAGATGCAGCCTCCCCGCTCCTGTAGCTGTAGCCTAGCATTACCCATGGCAGCAGCAGTCCGACCTGACGCGTTCTGAGCAGCAGAATCTGCCAGTGTGAGAGAGCAGCCGCACCCTCTTCCTACCGCTGTTGCGGCCACTGCTGTCACATCACCGTTGCACACAAATTCTCACATGTCTCCACCTACAACTGCAGCTGTCTACTCTCAGAGCCGGGTGAGACAACTGCTGTAGTCTCCAGCAACCGTTCTCCAACGGTTCCTGCTGGCATAGTCAGATCAGCCTTGCAAAGGAGAGTGAAACAGTCAGGGTGGTGCAGCATCAGCAACAGCAGCAGTGGCTGCCGCCGCATCGAGGCAAGCTGTAACGGCGGCTACTTCTGCTAATCTGCCAAACTGGCACACTCGGAGAAAGTTGTGCCTGACTCTGCCGGTGCATACTACGAGGGGCGTGAGGAGCTGCGCCACACCCAGTGGTGCTACGCTCCCGCCGTCGGGTATGCACCATTGTCGAGTGCCGCACCAGCGACGTCGGAACCTCCACAGCCTGAATCAGTAAGAAAGCCACACCCTTAATCAGCACAGTAGCCGCACTGGCCGCAGACGTTACCGCTCGTGCTGAAGAGGAGGTGCAACTTACCATAGTCCAATCTGCGCCTGCTTTTTTTTAGGTGACTGCGGGTGTGATTGACGCTGCAACCTCAGCATCCACCACCTTTGCAGCAGCAGCATGGGCAGCACGTGGACCGGCCCCCGTGTCAGCAGGCTGCACCACTGAGGCCTACACTGATGCTGCAGTGGCACTTGGACCGACAGCTGCTGCAACAGCAAGTATTGTCACACAGCTCTCAGCAGCTCTAGCAGCAGTGGCCTCATCAGCAGCATCAGCAGCCTCTGCTATCCGCATCTCCACAGCAGAAGCGGTCCTGGCGGCAGGGGCGGACCATTCTGCTTTCAGTGTTCACGTTGCAGCTCGCATCTCTGCAGCGGCTGTAGTTTCCATCCCTAGGAACATCAGCCCTTTCTGGCGGCTTCTTCTTGGTGGTGTCTCTCGACTCCTCCTTCTCCATCGTCACAGCAGCTGTGCCACCACTCTTCACCGCCGCTCGTCGACTGGACTAGTACACAGCTACTTAATTTTCCTCTTGCCTCTTTCCTGTTGCTTGCTTCTTGTCTCTCTTTGCCTGGGGTGCCTCCTTGGGGCCGGGCTGTCGTGCAGCGCAGAGAAGACCGTGAGTTTCCCCCACGCCCACTGGCATGGGGGAAACTCTGCAGAAAATTTTCTGCTGGGTGACCCTTCGTCACCATGTCAGGTGACGACGAGTCGGTCATTGTCGAGCTGCAGCGCGAACTGCGTCTCGCTTGTGAAGTGCGACGAACTGCTAAGGAGCGCCTCAAGGCACTGTTGGATGACATCTCTAAGCTAGCTGATGCGGCCACCACGCTTGTCCTTGCCCGCATCCCTGTAGTGTTAGCTGCTGCTGCCTCTACTGCACCTACTGTTGTCTCTACCTCCACTGGCTCTACATCGTATTACCCTCCATTAAATGCCTCCGACTGCACCAGTGTCGTGCCAGCATGCATTTCACTCCCAGTCACCTGCGCTTGCTCCTGGCCTTGTCTTCTCCACATGGGTCGTGTGCTTCAGCACTTGGGCTGAGGTGGAGCAGTTGTGGGAATTTTACTTCCCAGCTGATCCTGCTGAAACACCACCATTTGTGCTACTCCCATCTGATTCCAACTGAGTAGTACGCGTGTTCATTGGAGCAGCGTCTGACAATCTCACTGAATAGATCGGCACCTACAATGCCGGCCCCGATGCCCGCATGGTAGAGAACCCCATCGGCGCCTATTCCTTCCTGCGCCGCCACTCTACCATCAACAGCCAGGCTGCTCAGAGCGGCCTGACCGTGCAGTTCAACACTCGGCTGATGCGCACGGATGAGACCGCAGACGTCTACTAGGCCTGCAGTCTCAAGCTCCTTTGCGAACTTGGAAGATGCAGCGCCCGGATAACTACTGGCTGTTCTCACTGTGGTGAATAGCCGCATACCTGAGCTCTCTGATTTTGTTCGTGAGGTCAAGGCTGACACGTTCATGCGCCTGGCCTCTCAGCCCGTGCCTCCCAAGCCCCCTCCGGGCGTCTGCACACTTTGGGACTTGGTCTCTGCGCTCCTCTGGGCTTGCTGCACACACAGCACCTCTGCAGGTGACTGACATGGGCCTGGATGATATGACTATTGCTGGAGCCTTGGCCTTGGCATTAACACGAGGAGACTCCTTGTTGGTGGGACTGCCCATGCGCAGGTTTAACATGATGCCCGAATGAAAATCAAGGCACCACTATGCAGATTGCACTGGCACGTGAATTTCAGAGGTCATGTCTGGTTACAGTTGATGGTACCTTAGTGTTGTTTTATGATTTGGAGGGGAGGGGGGGGTGTTGGTGTGTGTGGCTTCCACCCGTCACGAGCAACAGTAAGGACGGCAGCAGTGCAGGAGAGCGCAATGACATGATCCCCTATGCGGACCCCGGAGGCACCGGCGCGTCGGCAAATGGTGGACCACCCACTCAGAGCTGACCGACAACTGCCCCAGCGTCGTGGATGATGTATCGGAACTTCTGTAGTTTTTTTGCAGCCTTTCCTTGATGCGGACGCAGCTGGGGCCGGAGTACCGATGACTGGTGGCTCCACCCACCAGCAGCTGCCAGAAAGCTGCCACGACGTCCTGGGTGCTTGCTGGGGTGCTTTACGGTTTTTCTACAGATGCTAGAGTTTTCTCGGTCGACTGGCTCTTGAGCCCGATTTGTATGTTTTGCATTGTGTGTCCACCGATTGGTGCCGGAATCATGCGTGTGACCAGTCATAGCGTCCAGCTCAAGATTTTGCATCTCTAGGTTCAGATGGCGTAGCGTTCTGATTTGTCTGCGCAGAGTTACGGCTAAAACAGTGTTTTTGGGCAGGTTTTAGGACAGACCTTACGCCGCCGTATGTGACACCTGTCATGCGCCGCGGCAGGTATTTATGCTATGGATCTGTCATTTGTTATCTCTCTGCAATTACATTTAATTATGTGCTTCCTGACACTGTGTACGTGTCCCTACCCAGACCCTAGCAGTTTTGTGCATGACTTGTGACTGTCGTCACACAATGACTAGGCGCTGACTCTTATTTAAGTGGCAAGCGGTTAGGAAGGTTTTAGGAAGTTTCTCTTGACGTCAGAGGTCATGTCTGGTTACAGTTGATGGTGCCTGAGTGTTGTTTTATGATTTGGATAGGGAGGGGGGGGGATTGCTAGCCCGGGTGCAGACCCCTAGGTTGAATGTTGCCGGTTGTCCCAGCAGCCCACTAGTGGGGAAAACCAGATCGAGTGGATTTGGCTCGAGACTTGTCTCGAGCGAACCCCACAATCGTAGGTGGGCTCGCATCCCACCCGGTCATGGGAAAGCATGCTCTAAGCCCTTGATCGATCCCAAGCCTCGATTACCGTGTCCTTGTGGCGAACTTCTCGCACTCAACGTGACAGACGGTGCTTGAAACGGTGCAGAGACAACGAAGATATGCTTCAAAAGAATAAAACCTGAGTCAATCAACAACACAAGCTTGGATTTCTACTCCCACAAGCATGCATAGCAGCGCGCATTGAGTCCTACCAACCTAGGAAAACAGTACAGCCTCGACGCAAGCTCCAAGAAATTAGTTGGCTTGTGCCCAGCAGCCAAAGTCGCTAGGTAGTTTCCTCGTTAAGCTGTGTGAGACAAGGCGGGTGAGAGCAATGGGGCGCAAGACACGCCATGGATGCGGTAACCTTTCCTTAGAACTTTGCATTCAACCAAAAGACAAAAAACGAGTGAGGGGAGTGAGCAAGCTAAGCACTGGTGAGCACATACCCACAGTGAGCATCACGCTCGGGTGGGCGAGTGCCGCCACCCGGGGGTCGAGCCCGACCACTCGGAATAATCCGAGGGCGGCTGCTCACCAGTGCACGGCCAAAGCCAACACGGTGGCCACCTAAGGATCAGCGCCCGGGAAATGTACAGCTCCCCCAGAACACGCAAGGCAAGAGCAAACATGATGCAGGGCACGGCAGTGAGAATGTACGAGCCGTAGTATCTACCGCAACACAGAATCATGGAGAGTCATGCAATGGCCGCATATGTGCCAGAGGGCACGCCTGGGTCCAGCAGCAGCTTGATGACATCAGAGGCTCTAAACAGAGCCAGCAAGCCTAACGCTTCCCCAGGTGAGGCCATGGTGATTTAATCTGTTCATGTGTCTGCAGAATGTGGGAGACAAGAGGTCATAGAGTTTTGAGTGGCCAACAAACTTCAACACTCCCCCATGACCCACAGACAAGCAATCCACACACGTGAGAGAACCATAAGACAAGATAACCAGATGCACGCCATAGCCAGTCAACTCGGATCATGCGGACAGATAAGACCAACAGAGTGAACAGAATTTTTTAAGACATTTCGGCTGAGGGCCTTGATGAGAAAATTAGCTCTCAAAGAATGTGTATCCACCCAAGCAACCTGGATGATGCCAGCAGCAATGCACTCATGAACAAAATGGTGCTCCACATTGATGTGTTTGGTGCGTGAGTGATGCATGCCACTGTTTTTAGCAATAGCCTTTGTGCTTTGGTTGTCACAGCAAAGAGTGATGCAACGGATGGGAACACGCAACTGTTGCAGCAGACGACACAGCCAGACAGCCTCACACGTGCCTGCGGGGCGAAGCGCTCCCCTAGGCTGCATACATATGCATCTTGGTGAACGTGCAAGGTTCGATGTCCACAGTCATGCTCCAACTCCATTCCCAGAAAGACACGAGGTGGACCAAGGTCCTTCATTTTGTATGCCGCTGGAAGCAGAGCCTTTGCAGCCACAACAGATGCCGCGTCGGGAGAGGCAATGAGGAGATCATCCACATAGATAAGGATGGCGACAAGTGGCTTGGTGGGAGCACTAAGAAATAAGGCAGGATCTACAGTGCTCCTTCAATACCCCCTTTTTTCAAGGGTAGTTGTGATCTCTTCGTTCCAACAGTGTGGGGACTATTTCAAGCCATAGAGAGCCTTGCGCAAGCGCCACACTCTCCTTGTTCCATCCGAGAAGCCAGGCGGCTGCACCATATAGATTTCCTTGTCCAACTTGCCATAGAGGAAGGCATTGTTGACATCCATCTGCTCAAACTCCCAGTCATGCTGAACGACCAGGCTAAGAAGAGCCCTGGCTATGGTGTAGCAACCAACTGGGACAAAGGTCACTTCAAAGTCAACACCGGGGATCTGAGAGAATCCTTTTGTAGTAAGACGAGTCTTGTATCGTTCAACAGTGTTATCAGGGTTCAGCTTGTGACGGTACACCCACTTGGCAGCAACTGCCTTGCGACCCGGCGGGAGGTCGAAGAGCTAGTACACATCGTGCTGAGACAGTGCATCCAGCTCGGCTTTCATGGCCTGCTCCCACAAAGAGGAGTCGGAAGTCGTCTGAGCTCCCTGTACAATCAACGGTCGGGAGGAAGGGGAAAAAGACCAGCGACAGCAAAGCACGAGGCAACATACCCAGCTACAGACGATGATAGAGTTGAGTGAAACACTTGTTCGACGAGAGAGTAGCCAAGTGCGGTGTTGGGATGTATGATAGAGGCCACTACAGACAGTGCAGAGGTAGCAAGGCCAAGAGCACGGAGACCAGGGTCGCCAGAGACAACAGGGTTAGACTGAGATAGAAGGGCCCGGAGACGTCCACCACGAGTTTAGGGTGAGACTGGTGGGATAGAAGAGGAGGCAGCAGGACGCGGCTGCACAAAAGGAGAAAGAGAGTCAACGGGGTGAGAGGGCTCTGAGAGGACAGGCGGTGTGGACATAGCACCAGGCGCAAGAGTACAGGACGAGGCAGAGGGCGAGGGAGCAGATGGCTCAAGTGAGACAGTGCCAGAAGAGTCAGGGGACTGCATGGACAGAGGCGAGTCCAAAGGAGCAGTTGAGGCAGAGGGAGGAGAACCCAAGGAGGGAGAGGAGCCAGGGGGAGCTACTCTCCTCTGCAAGAGAGGGAGGCGAGGGACGGCCAGAGGGCAAAGGACCACCCCCACCCAGAGAGGGCGGAGAGAGGGACCCGCCAAAGTGGGGGGTGTCGCGCTCAAACAGACGTTCAAAGAAGAGCGTGTCATGAGACTCAACGACACGACACCGGGAGGGATCCCAGAAGCGCCATGCTCTGGAGCACGGGGAGACGCCCAAAAAGACACGTAGGCGACCATGAGGAGACAATTTACCATCACGTTGGTCCGCAGGGACCCACACCCATGCAAGACACCCCCAGACACGAGCAAGGCGGAGGTCAACACGCCGGCCTGTCCACCGTTCAAAGGGCGTGACAGAGTGGAGAAGCGGGCCATGAGGGACGCGATTCCAGACCCAAGTCATGTAGGACATGGCTTCAAAGGCAAACAGAGGGGACTTCAGGGGGCGGAGAGGAGGGAGCGGACACCATCAGCAAGTGTGCGGTTCCAACGTTCAGACACACAGTTTTTCTGTGGGATGTAAGGGGCAGAGGACTCAAGCCTAACACCATGGGACTCAAGGAAGTGAGATGTGGGACCAAAGAACTCACCGCCGCGGTCGCTACGAATAACGCGCAAGGACCGGAGATAGGCATGCTCGGCCTGCGGAAGCAAGGACTCAAGGACTTCACTGACATCACTTTTGTGGCGAAGGGCAAAGACCCAGCAGTAGCGGGAGTAGTCATTAGTCAAGTACAGGACGTAGCGGCCGAGGCCACCAAGAAATTCTTGGGACAATGGACCCATGACATCAGCATGGAAGAGGTTGTGAGGATGAGAGGTAGTGTCCTCAACCGTGGAGAACGGGGAGCGGTGCATCTTGCCGCTGGCGCAATCAAGGCCGGAGGACATACAGGGCGGTGCAAACGTGGCAGGGTCAAGGCCGTGGGCTAGCCGAAGGTGGAGAAGGTGCTGGATGGCGGCAGTGTGAATGTGACAGAGGTGACGATGCAAGAGATAGGCGTGATCAGGCGATGGCGAGGAGGCGACATGAACAACTGCAGATGCAGCGTCAGACGATGGCAGCGTGAGGGGGACGCAGAACAGGCGATCAGAGCACACACCACGAAGAACGACATGGCCAAAAGAGCAGAGTGAGATGGAGGCCAAGCCACGGCTCGACGAGAAGTCCATGCCCTGGTCGTCAAGAGTGGTCACGGAGAGAAGACTGACTTCAAGATCGGGTACGTAAAGCACGTCAGGCAAGTAGAAAGTGCCACCAGGACCAACAAAACGGACGACACCAACACCTTCGACAGGGACAAGTTGGCCGGAGCCGGTGCTCACAGAACGGACAGACTGAACGGGCCCGAGAGACACAAACAAAGACCGACAGGAGGTCATGTGATGTGTGGCCCCGGAGTCAATGAGCCAGAGATCGGGGGATGCACGAGTGGATAGGAGGACAAGACAGACAGCAACTATACCACGTGGGAAGAGGGAAGACGGACCATCGAGAGTGGGGAATGTGTGGGACTGCCAATGCTCAATCCAGGCACGATCATCAGGCAAGTCCCCTTGAACACCACCAGAAGAATCACCATGAATAGTAGCATCAGACTCACAGACAGACACATGGGACTGGCCAATCACGCTCTCACCTCCCTGAGAGCGAAGGTGAAGGAGTACGCTGAAGAGTACGCTCTTTGTCACGGCGATCAGAGGAGCGGTCCGAGGAGCGGTCCGAGGAGCAGTCCGAGGAGCGGTCGGTGAAGTACCCATCCTCACGAGCCCAATGAGGCACTGAGTAGTGAGAGGGTGGAGGACCGTAGTATGGAGGGCCAGAAGGTGGAGGGATCCAACCCCAAGGGCTGGGCGCAGGTGGTCTCATTTGGAGAGGGGCAAGAGTGGTGGAGAGCACTGATGCAGATGAGGAGGACGAGGAGGACGCAACAGTCACGGCAGCAGTGGTGGAGGAGGTGGTGACACCCGAGCGGGCCCAGTGAGCACGCTTAGAGGATGCAAGGCGCACGTCGTCACGTGGGGCCGGGCACTTGGGCGCAGAGTGGCCGGTAGCGCCACAGTTCTAGCAGGTGACCTCGGCAGCAGCGGGGGCGGAGGTCTTGCCACCGCGGCCATCTCCACGCCCCATACCCCCACGACCACCACCACGGCCAGAGCCACCGCCCCCTCCACGAGAAGCAGCTTGAGTGGTATGAGCGGCAGCCTGAGAGGAGGAGGGAGTGGAAGTCGCTACGGCAGAGGAGGATGAGGAAGAGGTAGTGACAGCAGCGAGCGCAACGCGATGCATGCGTTTGTTCTGTAGGGAGTTCCACCTGTCAGTGAGATGCGAGGCAGTGAAGTCAAAGTGGGGGCCGATCCCAGGTGGAGAGTCAGCAGGGACGGGCGCAGAGGCAAGACACTCGATTTTTTCCTGAGAGACGTGGAGATAGAGGTCAGACAGCTCAGGGATAAGTCCGGCAACAATAGAGAGGCAGGCTGAGAGGGGGCCTGGGGCTGCCCGGCCAAGATCCCTCAGCAAACGCAGACTGCGTGCCCAATACTCATCTGTCGTCTCGTCCGCTCGCATCTGTAGAGTGTTGAATTGGACAGTAAGGGCACTCTGGGCGGCATGTCCAGTCACTATTTTGCGGCAGCGTATGAGTGCATAAGCGCCGACGGGATCAGCAAGGGTGGTGTGGGAGGGGTCTGCATTATATGTACCAATGTCATCAAGGATACTGTCGGGGCCTGTATTGATGAGGGCTCGTACTACACGAGCAACCTCAGCAGGCTGAGGTACAAACGGCGGCTTGGGAGGGGAGCAATACTCATAAAGCAGCTCACCCTGGGCCCATGCACTAAAGCGCGTCTCCCAGGATGTGAAGGTGAGTTTGGATGTAAACAATGGTGGCGGTGTCTCAAAGTCCTTCTGCCTAGCGAGGAGAAGAGCGCGGGCGAATGCTGGTGCTGAGAGAGCAGGGAATGAGGAGTTGGCAACATTACCACTGGGTGGAGCTGATGAATCTGCTGAGCCTGACTCTGTAGAGGGAAGGACTGCAGCAAGACGTGGGATGGAACGCAAACGCTCAATGACTAATGTGTCCACTGCGGCCGCTAGCTCTTGCTGTGCTTCCCGTCCCTGATAGAGCTCATCTTCCGCCTTTTGGCGCTCTGCTTATGTTTCACAAAGAGCGGCCTGAAGGGCCTCTATAGTCTCCTCAGGCCTAGGCATGATGAGAGGAGGAAATCAAGAATGCAGACGAGCGGGGTCTAGAGGGATGAGAGAGGGTGCAGTGCAATGCTATGCGGTCCAATGCAGCGCAATGCAATGCAGTGCGATGATATGCAGTGCTCACTGAGCTAGTGGCGTGGAAGAAGGGTGAAGAGTGGAGGAACCACGGATGCGGCTGAAGAGAACAGGACTGCCACCCAACCTAAGACCGCCACAGTGAGACACAGGACCNCAGGCCTAGGCATGATGAGAGGAGGAAATCAAGAATGCAGACGAGCGGGGTCTAGAGGGATGAGAGAGGGTGCAGTGCAATGCTATGCGGTCCAATGCAGCGCAATGCAATGCAGTGCGATGATATGCAGTGCTCACTGAGCTAGTGGCGTGGAAGAAGGGTGAAGAGTGGAGGAACCACGGATGCGGCTGAAGAGAACAGGACTGCCACCCAACCTAAGACCGCCACAGTGAGACACAGGACCCCCGTAACCGTGGCTCCAACAACTGTAGCTGAAACTGATGCCATAAGAACACCAGTGGTGATGTGCGGCGTGGTACCTCGTGGAGCGCCGGTAGGTGTCAGCATTATTGTGGCATTAGATGCCCGAATGGATCCAACAGCACTGGATGTGGCGTCTGCTGCAGTGGAAGCTGCTATGGCAATGGACGCGGCCACTGTTGTGAATTGTGTGGCAATGTTTGTGGCGGCAGCTGCAAGCAGGGTGAGAGGAGCTGAAGCTTGTGAGTAAGCCTCAGCTGCACGGCCGGCGGACGTTTGTGTTGGGGCACGGCACGCTCTGGCCGTGGCAGCGAAGGCGGCAGCGGCGCCTGCAGCTGCGTCAAGAATGGCTCCAACTAAGCCATTGGGTTCGGTGTGAACGGGCAGGACAGGAATAATGCCATGCACTTCAGGTGATGTTGATGGCCTTGGTGTTGCAGCGGCTGTAGGAGAAGGGGTAGGAGAAGATGCAGCTGCCGAGGAGGGGTTGGATGTTTGAGAGGTACGAGGAGGTTGCATCCTTGGAGTCAGGGGTGGTGAAGGAGGTAGATCGTCCGGCGTGAAGACTTGCCGGTTTGTTTTTGCTTCACGCTCCTCACGTTCGCGCTCGTCAGTTGCAGCAAGCTTCTCACGCCACTACGCGCTATCCATCATGCGAAACCACAACGGCATGTTGTCGTTGGTGGGTGGAGGTTTGTCAAAGACTCTCGGATCCTCCCACCCAGTATTTGCGCACCGCGTGGCTGTGCGTGAAGAGTCCAGCTCCTCGTCCGGAGGACCGTCAAGAGGAGGAGACTCCATGGCGAGAGGGTTAGGGCTGCTGTCGCAGCCAAGAGAGACGTGGATCACTGAGAGTGAAATTCTCAGCACCGGGTCCCTTACTGTGTGAGAGCACCATGATGGACCTTTAGAATGAATTCGGTGCAATGAGTGATGTTGCAAGAGGTTTGCTACTGCAAGATGCTAACAGGCAAGACCAGAGGGCACAATAGGGAGTGCCGAAGAGTGAGGCCCAAGCTAGAGTGCTTGGATCCAAGACACGTACCTCTGTCCCAAAGGGGCAGTGGGTGTACGCCGGAGAGATCGTTAGACTCGCTGCTGCGAAGGTATGAAGACGGCGACACCGGTGGTGCTGCTGTAGGAGCAGCGATGGCCAAGGACGGTTGCTCTGGTGGACGTCGGCTGTGGCGAAAGTGCCACGTGGCAAGAGTGCCACGCTCTGTGCTGAGGCACGAGAACTCTAGGCTCGTGCATAGGCTGACAATGAAGTGCCGGCGGCGGCTCAAAAAAGGTGAGCAGCTCGATAAGATTGACGTAGCGGAAATTGGAAAAGACCTGTGTGAGTGCGGAGCACTACCCTGTTAACGAGTGGCAGGAGAGGTGCCACACGTAGGCAAGTGAATGAGCAACGGCGTCGAGACGACGGGCCCAACGAGAGTGGGCGGCGGTAGAGCACCGTGGAGTTGTCGAGGAGCCATCGGCGTCTCAGTCACAGTTCCGGGATTCACGAGGTGCAGGGGTTGCCCCTGCTGCTCTGATACCAAAAGTCGCTAGCTAATTTCCTCGTTAAGCTGTGTGAGACAAGGCGGGTGAGAGCAATGGAGCGCAAGACATGCCATGGATGCGGTAACCTTGTCTTAGAACTTTGCACTCAGCCAAAAGACAAAAAATGAGTGAGGGGAGCGAGCAAGCTAAGCACCGGTGAGCACGCACCCACACCGAGCATCACGCTCGGGTGGGCGAGTGCCGCAACCCGGGGGTCAAGCCCGACCACTCGGAATAATCCGAGGGCGGCTGCTCACTTGTGCACGGCCAAAGCTGGCACGATGGCCCCCTAAGGATCAGCACCCGGGAAATGTACAGCTCCCCCAGAACACTCAAGGCAAGAGCAAACATGATGCAGGGCACGGCAGTGAGAATGTACGAGCCCTAGCATCTACTGCAACACAGAATCATGGAGAGTCATGCAATGGCCGCATACCCTACTGATCTTGATATTCGATTAAAAATAATTTTTTGGTGCTTCTGGCTCAACGAATTCTTTTTCATCGAATTTAATAGGTACCACCTAAATAATTACTTTTCTGACTCGGGTACATATTTTTCGTCGAAAGCCTAAAAACCGCCTGAAAACAATGTCGACGCGATCTCACCTCCGGTCACACCTTCAAGTCTTGACGCGGAAACAGTGTTTCCGCGTCAGATCTGTCAGTCTGACGCGGCTTGCCGCTTCAGGCAAGCCGCGTCGGACTGACACGGCTGCGGAAATCGGTCATCGGCGGTGGTCGACACCGGTCGTCGTCGATTTTAAGGATTCTCCTTTTTCGTTCAACGAATTCCAAGGTACCACCTAAATAATTGTTTTCTGAAAACCCGTGCTCGAATATAAATATTCGGCCTAATTCCGCTTTACCCACTGTTTGGGCCTCCGAATTTTCTGCTGGCCAGTTTTCGCACATTTAAGACGCGGTACCCACTTTACAAAAAAAAACGCGCAATACCCACTTTTTTCGAACCGTCGGAGATCATGCATGGCGCACCCACTATTGCGAAAACATGCATGCTACACCGGTTTACGGTGAATTACTTCAACGACTGTGGGTATCCGAGGTATGATTTTTTAAGTTTCATTGGTTTCATGTCATATTTTATTTTGTCCTATGTTCATTGTTGTTTTACGTGACCAAATTTCTAACATTTCTATTTCGACCGACAAGTAGTCACGTTTCTGGTACGTGAAACAGTGGGGGTGTCATTAATATCCACTCAGCAATCTTTTTTTTTCCATCGCCGGACATCGGCCGCCGGTCTATCGTGTACATCACAATTACGCGACCGTGGATGTCCACGGTCGCGTTATATGCACGTTCCCAACGCGAACGAGCAAAAAGCCCCTCGAATGGGCCTTTTGGCGCTGGTTTTTAAGACCGGTTCGAGGACTATTTCGCTCGTTCGGTACGTTAACGAGCGAAATAGTTCTGTTCACTTTAAAGCGTTCACTTCCGTTTGCTACAATGTGAAAACAAATTGAGCGACGTAGTTGTTTTCGTAAGCTCTCTCCCGTGCACAGAAAATATTTTTCGACGTCGACTCGACGTCTATATTTGCATAGCAATTATGGACGCCGATTCGACGTCGAAGTCAATTTGTTTTTGGCGTATTTCTCATGTCGACGTCGTCGACATGAGAAGAGCGCAAAAAAAACAAGTGGAAAGTTGCACACAAGGGTGCAATGGGTTACATAGTATACATAATGAATAAAGCAATAATAATCGAAATGATAGGAAAGAGGAATTCCGTATACATAAACGAATGAAAACTA
>SZWC01002989.1:161104-173828 GCA_023375785.1 Penium margaritaceum | reverse complement strand
GGAGGGAGGGAGGGAGGGAGGGAGAGGTAAGAGGACAAGAACACTAGAGCACTCACCGAACATCAAGGTAAGTGTAAGACTTGGATGCGACAAGTGACCTGGCTTCTTCCGCAGACACATTCTTCACACTGTCTGCAGCCTGCGCCATTGTGCTGCGGGTCGTTCAAGTGCGGTGCAGTGCAGTGCGGTGCAGTGCAGGGCAGTGCAGTGCAGGGCAGTGCAGTGCAGTGCGGTGCAGCACAGAGTAGTGCTTTGCAGTGCGTTCCAGTACGCCAGATTGTTCCTTGGATGGCGGTGTTGTAGGCATGAGTCGTGAGACAAGGTGCACAGGGGATGTCTACGTCTCCTGCTGCTCATGTGCGAGTGAGTGAGTGGTCCACTGCTTTCATCGTTGTCATTGCTTCCATAGCTTTCATCGCTTCCATCGCTTTCATTGTTTTCATCGTTTTCATTGTTTTCATCGTGAGCTGTGTTGACTGGATCCCGTATCTCAAGATTTTCCGAATCCTGGTCCATGAGGGTATGGGGCTGAAAGGCTGCTTTGCAGAAGGGCGGTCAAGAAGGTGTGACGTGACGCAACCCCCCAACCCCGACCAAGCCCGCCATCCCCCACACATACCTACCCCCCCCCCCCCCCCCCCCCCCCCCCCCCCCCCCCCGCCACCTCTCCTCTCTCCCGCTCTCTGGCCTCACCCTGTCGCAAATGTCGCACGCTCCTGGAGAGAGCAGCCGGGAGTGAGTGGTGGGGTGGCGGCTGCCTGTGCGCGTGCGCTCTCCCTCGGATTGCGTGTGGGGAAAGCAGGCTCGAGCAGGCGCATACGAGGAAACCCGCGGCGCCACTGCCCTCTCCTGCCTCGCGCCTGGAACCTGCCAACTTTTGCTCCTCTTCCTTCTCATTCTTGACACCCATGAAGGTGGTCGCAACGTCCGCCGCCCTCCAGCATCCCCAAGTGTTGCGCGTACGGAAAATGAGAGGCGCGCTCTTCGCAGCTCTCCGCGAGACGCAAAGGGCGCCCGTCCGACGAGCGTCGCCACGCTCGAGCCACGGCGAGGTACGGTGAACGAGGAAGCGAGACAATGCTCCGGATTCGATTCGATGGAGCTGAGAAGATGAAGCCCGCACAGTGCGTATCAGTGGAAATTCACAGCAGATCGCTCTTTCGGAACTTTCCGCAGAAAAATCCTGCGGCGAAAAGGATCTATAACAACGTACTCTCATTACGTTGTCTTTCAATAAATAGCCCCAATTGCTTCACATTTCATTTCGGGGCAACAATATCCCAGCTGAACTGTTTACGCCAAGTGACCAGTCCAAATCATAACAAAGGTAGGTGCCTGTTTCGCGAACTCGATTATGGAACATGTCTACTTCGGATTATCATGACAGGTTTATGCCTCATACCGTGCCGTATACCTATGAGGACCCGCAATCGTCCATGTCCATTATAACAACTACTGATGTAATGGACAGATTATCAGAGCTGGTATTCTATGGTGACCTTGTTTTTTAAACAAAAGGTTCACCAGGATTCTGCAACGAATAAGCTCCAGTTTACATGCATCAACAAATATTCCCATAAATAGCTTAATTGCGAGAAACATACGATGTATAGATCATCCAGAAATTTGCGCCTGTTCTCATTGGTCCCCGATGCGTATGCTACGTTCCTTATTTGTCATTGTATTCTCTTCTCATACTTTTTGGAAACATCTCACCAATGTGGAGATGTGTTGAAAACAAAAACAAAAAACATATTATTCCATCCGTCACCTTAGCTCACTTTTGCCCCATGCGTAAAACTCACCACTGCCAACATGACCATTTCCCCCTCACACACGCATCCGATGGGAGAGCGCTCCCAAGACACGACCCTCCGATCATCCAGTAACTGCTACAACAACATCAAAATATGAATTCCGATGGCATGCAGTCCGCTTCAAGAGGGGGGCCGAACTAGGTAGCTCTCGCAAATTTATTCTTAATTTCATGACTTCAAAAAATTGGCTATAAATTGTCGATATTCACTTGGGTATTTCTATATAATAAGTAATAATTTAAGAATTCCCTTCCACTACCTCTTCATAATATGTACCAATGACAGTTATATATGCCAAAACCCCTTTCACTCAATCAATGTGCTACATTGTCAACAAAGGAATGTAAGAAGGAATACATTTCCACAATTGTCTTCCTCTAAAGAAATTAAATAAAACTCATAATAATAACGTGGAAATTACTGAAAAAAAAAATTATAACACTTTCAAGATTAACAAAAACCAAAAACTAAAAGGGTAAGAGGTTAATTTTTGTGTCAAACTGAGTGTCTAATGTTATGCCAAATGGAGCGCAGAGGGTGAACAAGTAATGTAATGCTTTGCACTAGAGCATCACACTTTGGCACTAGAGTGTCACACTTTGGCACTAGAGCATTACACGTTGGCACGAGGGCTCCACACTCTGGCACTAGAGCGTCATACTTTGGCACTGGAGCATCACACTTTGGCACTAGAGCGTCACACTTTGGCACTAGAGCGTCACACTTTGGCACTAGAGTGTCACACTTTGGCACTAGAGCATTACACGTTGGCACGAGGGCTCCACACTCTGGCACTAGAGCGTCATACTTTGGCACTGGAGCATCACACTTTGGCACTAGAGCGTCACACTTTGGCACTAGAGCGTCACAGTTTGGCACTAGAGTGTCACACTTTGGCACTAGAGGGTCACAATTTGACACTAGAGCGTCACACTCTGGCACTAGAGCGTCACACTTTAGCACTAGAGCATCGCAACTTGGCACTAGAGCTTCACACTTTGGCACTAGATCATCACACTTTGGCACTAGAACATCATACTTTGACACTAGAGCTTCACACTTTGGCACTAAAGTGTCACACTTTGGCACTAGAGTGTCACACTTTGGCACTAGAGCGTCACAATTTGGCACTAGAGCTCCACACTCTGGCACTAAAGCGTCACACTTCGGCACTATAGTGTCTCACTTTGGCACTATAACGTCAAACTTTGGCCCTAGAGCGTCACACTTTGGCACTAGATCGTCACACTTCGGCACTAGAGCGTTACACTTTGGCACTAGAGCATCACACTTTAGCACTAGAGCGTCACACTTTGGCACTATAGCACCACACTTTGGCACTAGAGCATCTTCTATTGGCACTACAGCTTCACACTTTGGCATTAGAGCGTCACACTTTGGTACTAGAGTGTCACACATGGGCACTTGAGTGTCACACTTTGGCACTAAAGCATCACACGTTGGCACTAGAGCATCACACTTTGGTACTAGAGCGTCACACGTAGGCACTAGAGCGGCATATTTGGGCACTAGAGCATCACACTTTGGCACTAGAGCATCACACTTTGGCACTAGAGCTTCACACTTTTGGCACTAGAGCGTCACACTTTGGCACTAGAGCGTCACACTTTGGCACTAGAGCGTCACACTTTGACACTAGAGCTTCACAAATTGGCACTAGAGCTTCACACTTTTGCACTAGAGCTTTACACTTTGGCACTAGAGAGTCACACTTTGGCACTAGAGTGTCACACTTTGGACCTAGAGCGTCACCCTTTGGCACTAACGCATCACACTTTGGCACTAGAGCTTTACACTTTGGCACTAGAGCATCACACTTTGTTACTAGAGCGTCACACGTTTGCACTAGAGCGTCACACGTTAGAACTAGAGTGTCACACTTTGGCACTAGAGCACCACACTTTGGCACTAGAGCATCACACTTTGGCACTAGAGTGTCACACATTGGCACTAGAGCTTCACACTTTGGCACTAGAGCTTCACACTTTGGCACTAGAGCATCACACTAGCACTAGAGCGTGACACTTTGGCACTAGATCTTCACACTTTGGCACTAGAGCATCACACTAGCACTAGAGCGTCACACTTTGGCACTAGAGCTTCACACTTTAGTACTAGAGCGTCACACTTTGGTTATAGAGCGTCACACTTTGGCAGTATAGCATCACACTGTGGCACTAGAGCGTCTTACTTTGGCACTAGAGCTTCACACTTTGGCACTCGAGCGTCATACTTTGGTACTAGAGCGTCACATTTTAGCACTAGAGCTCCACACTTTGGCACTAGAGCGTCACACTTTGGCACTAGAGCTTTACACTTTGGCACTAGAGCGTCACCCTTTGGCACTAGAGCATCATACTTTGACACTAGAGCTTCACACTTCGGCATAAGAGCGTCACATTTTGGCACTAGAGCGTCACACTTTGGTATTAGAGTGTCACACTTTGGCACTAGAGCATCACACTTTGGCACTAGAGCTTCAGAATTTGGCACTTACGCGTCACACTTTGGCACTAGAACATCACACTTTGGCACTAGAGCGTCACACTTTGGCACTAGAGCTCCACACTCTGGCACTAGAGCGTCACAGTTTGGCACTAAAGTGTCTCACTTTGGCACTAGAAAGTCAAACTTTGGCACAATAGCGTCACACTTTGGCATTAGAGCGTCACAAATTGGCATTAGAGCATCACACTTTGGCACTAGAGCTTCACACATTGGCACTAGAGCGTCACACTTTGGCACTAGAGCGTCACAATCTGGCACTAGAGCGTCACATTTTTACACTAAAGCTTCACAAATTGGCACTATAGCTTCATACTTTGGCACTAGAGCTTTACACTTTGGTACTAGAGTGTCACACTTTGGCACTAGAGCGTCACCCTTTGGCACTAGAGCTTCACACTTTGGCACTAGAGCATCACACCTGGGAACTAGAGCGTCATACTTTGGCACTAGAGCGTCGCACTTTGGCACTAGAGCGTCATAATTTGGCACTATAACGTCACAATTTAGCACTAGACCTTCACACATTGACACTAGTGCGTCACACTTTGGCACTCGAGCGTCACACTATGGCACTAGAGCATCACACGTTGGCACTAGAGCGTCACACATTGGCACTAGAGTGTCACACTTTGGCACTAGAGCGCCACACGTTGGCACTAAAGCGTCATAATTTGGACCTAGAGTGTCACACTTTGGCACTAGAGCTCCAGAGCTTGGCACTAGAGCGTCACACTTTGGCACTAGAGAATCACGCTTTGGCACTAGAGCGTCACACGTTGGCACGAGGGCTCCACACTCTGGCACTAGAGCGTCATACTTTGGCACTGGAGCATCACACTTTGGCACTAGAGCGTCACACTTTGGCACTAGAGCGTCACACTTTGGCACGAGGGCTCCACACTCTGGCACTAGAGCGTCATACTTTGGCACTGGAGCATCACACTTTGGCACTAGAGCGTCACACTTTGGCACTAGAGCGTCACACTTTGGCACTAGAGTGTCACACTTTGGCACTAGAGGGTCACACTTTGGCACTAGAGCGTCACACTCTGGCACTATAGTGTCACACTTTGGCACTAGAGTGTCGCACCTTGGCACTAGAGCTTCACACTTTGACACTAGATCATCACACTTTGGTACTAGAGCCTCAAACTTTGGTACTAGAGCGTCACACTGTGGCACTAGAGCGTCACACTTTGGCACTAGAGCGTCACACTTTGGCACTAGAGCGTCACACTTTGGCACTAGAGCGTCACACTTTGGCACTAGAGCGTCACACTTTGGCACTAGAGCGTCACACTCTGGCACTATAGTGTCACACTTTGGCACTAGAGTGTCGCACCTTGGCACTAGAGCTTCACACTTTGACACTAGATCATCACACTTTGGCACTAGAGCGTCACACTCTGGCACTATAGTGTCACACTTTGGCACTAGAGTGTCGCACCTTGGCACTAGAGCTTCACACTTTGACACTAGATCATCACACTTTGGTACTAGAGCATCATACTTTGACAGTAGAGCTTCACACTTTGGCATTAGAGTGTCACACTTTGGCACTAGAGTGTCACACTTTGGCACTAAAGCGTCACACCTTGGCACTAGAGATCCACACTCTGGCACTAGAGCGTCACACTTTGGCACTAGAGTGTCTCACTTTGGCACTATAACGTCAAACTTTGGCCCTAGAGCGTCACACTTTGGCACTAGAGCGTGACACTTTGGCACTAGAGCGTTACACTTTGGCACTAGAGCTTCACACTTTGGCACTAGAGTGTCACACTTTGGCACTAAAGCGTCACAATTTGGCACTAGAACGTCACACTTGGGAATAAGAGCGTCACACTTTGGCACTATAGCCTCACACTTTGGTAATAGAACGTCACACTTTGGCACTAGAGCGTCACAATTTGGCACTAGAGCGTCACACTTAGGCACTAGAGCTTCACGCTTCGGCACTAGAGCTTCACACTTTGGCACTAGAGTATCACACTTTGGCACTAGAGCTCCATACTTTGGCACTAGAGCGTCACATATTGGCACTATAGCGTCACACTTTGGCACTCAAGCGTCACACTTTGGCACTAGAGCGTCACACTTTGGGAGTAGAGCGTCACAATTTTGTACTAGAGTGATACACTTTGGCACTAGAGCTCCACACTTTGGCATTGGATCATCACACTTTGGTACTAGAGCGTCACACACTTGCACTAGAGGGTCACACTTTGGCACTAGAGTGTCACAGTTTGGCACTAGAGGGTCACACTTTGGTAGTGCAAAATGCAGCTGCAATGGGCAGGAAGTAGCAAGTCAGCCAAAGAGGGGGAGCTAGTTCCACCTCCAAAAATGAGGGGGAGCTGCTGGTGCATCAACATCAACAAAACGTCAACCACAAAACAATGGCATGTCGTCTCCAAGGTGCAACAGGGTTGGAAAGCGCTACGAAGGTGATGGTGGGAGGCCAACACCGGCGCAGGAACTCGCAACCGCAGGTACACACATTGGAAACGAGAGACGACATCAGGTCGAAGGGGCTAGCTTCAACACCATTGGAGGCAAGCGCTTGTAGCAGCAAGAGCGGCCGGCTGGGCCAAATTGGTGAGGAAGCACTCCACTTTAGGTTGATGTGGCTCGGCTTACGTTGGATCCAAGTGAAGGCGTGCCGAGGGCGCTAGAAGTAGAGAAGGGGGCCTGAGTGGAGCATTGTGGCTCCACGAGAAATGTCAAGCAACAACAACATCAAGCAACACACACGCTTGTGGCAGCAAGAGACGTAGGCTGTGCCATTCCGCGAGGAAGCAGTCCACTCTAGGTTGATGTGGCGGAGCTCACGCTGGGTCCAAGCGGAGACGTGTCCTGGGTGCTGGCTGTGTGTAGAATAACCGTGGTGGAGCAATTTGGTTCCACCAGTAGCGGATGAATCAGCGACAACAACGCTGGCTTCTGGCTTCCGCTCGAGAGGAGACTCGCGGGAGGTGGGTGCTCCCAACTCCTCAAAAAAGAGAGGCAGTTTGCATCGGCAAGCATTGGCAAAAAAGGAAGCAGCACCCGCCAAGTTGCCAAGACGCAGATGGATGGAAAAATGGCCATGCCACGCAGCAAGTTGGCTACAAAGCTGAGGGACCAAGAGGGGTGGCAAGTGCAAGTGGATGCACTAGGCTACATAAGCCAGTGGTCGTATTAGCACACGGATGCAGAGGGTACAGGATGCAAAGGCCATGCAACAGGCAGGTGCACACTCAAGGCAAAAAAAGCAAACTGAGGACGGTTGCACTTGGGCGGCAGGCAATCGTGATGTGCACGAGCACAGCAAATAGGCAGCTAAAGAGCTGCGGTCTCCAAGTTGTGGCTCGGCACGGGACGGAAGCAGCCGCAAACTCCGCCGGCAGCAAGGCAAGGTGGTAGACTGCCAGGCGGCCACACTCACGCTCGCAAGCAGCTGGGGAGCAGCAAAGGGCTCTACCAAGCAGGGCACAAGTGCAGCAGTGGAAGCTGCAAAACTATGCACCATGAGGCTCATGGGATCAGCTTGAGGGGGAGCCGAGCGGCATGATAAGGTGCAAGGGAAAGATTGTCAGATTCGCCCCTCATCATGCCGTTGTGTGAGTGGTGAGGTGGTTGACATCTCGTCAGCGCCAAGATGCCAGCTCACACATGCACTAGTGGGCATGGGTGCTATACTTCTGCAGCACGACACACATATGGCCTGCATCATTGGAGCGCACTAGCAACATCAGCATCATCGACAGAGCAGTGCTCAAGATGAAGGAGCCGTGAGAAGCTGGCTGGCAGAGGAGAAGATATGCATGGTCAAGGCTGGAGGTCTAGAGCATGGCACAGGGAAAAACAGCAGGAAGCCATGGCTGATGACGAGGCGCCACTTGAGGCCGGCCACTTTGCCATGTCGTAGAGTCTCAACCATGTGGCTGAGTTGTCGAATAAGAAAGACCTTAGCATGGTGTGTGTTCATATGATCTCAGAGTATATACTTAAATGACGTGAAGTTCTGGATCCAACGCAAGTTGAATCGCAATAATCGGCTTAGAAATGAGGGAGATATGGCTTGTCAAAGTTGGGTGGTGCAGCCAGCCGGGTTTTGTCGGCTGACCACTCGTTCGTCAGAAGAATGGGTCCGACGGTGAGGAGTTGGACTCCCAGGACGTAGACCAAGGCCAAGGCGCCCCTTGAGGCATGTTAAACCTATATCCCATGGTTCATTGGAGGCATGGGTGCCTTGGAAAGGCGGCATGATGCTTCATTGGCGACCAGGGCGCTTTGGACGCCCGTGACTCACGCTGGTGGTGTGGAAGGCGGCTGAGTTGCAATGATGCACGTGGGAGAGGATGGCGGGCGCTATGGTGCTCCGAATCACGCACAGTTTGGGGCATTGGAAAGTTTGTGACAAGCACTACAACTCGTCAGATCATGTACGTATCCTTTAAGTGACTCAAAACGACGTCATTTCCGTACGAAGTTCCCCTCCTGTGTTTTGCCATGGTTCTGCTCATGTGACCTCTCACTTTCAGTGTGGCGACCCAAAGCGCACCGTCAGTAAAACCGTCATTGCTCGCCATGCCTCAAGCTCCCACTCCTATGAGATCTGTGTGCCCGGTTGTGGACAATCGGGAAGCAATTTCCGACAAAGGGTTATGGGCCCACACGGGTCACGACCGTTGGCGACGCACGGCTTCCGCGAGCAACGACATGACTGGAGCAGTCACCGCCATGGCGCATGGTGTGCACAGCACGAGCGACAAGTGGATTCCATGAGTTACAAATGAGACATAGTCGGGGTCGTGGGTCGATTGTCAAATGACACGTGTAGTTTCACATCGTGAGTGGTCACATTTGAGAAGGTCCATTGAAAAGATCAAGGGGCTTTCAGAATAGACCATGAAGATGCAAGATGCATCTTCATAAATCCATATTCGTCTAGGTCCATCCAAAAGTCGACCGAAAGGTCATGATACATCTCTCATAGATTCGTGAGCGTGGTTGAAGTTGTCAGAAGGTTTAGGAAAGTTTTATAGAGGTGAGGCAGTTGATCGGTTTGTCCTCGACCGTTAGAGTGAATATTGCGGTCTCACGATGGAATGGACTGTTTGTGTCATAACATAAATGGCCACTTGAAAAACGATTACGGACTCGTGTACTTCTGGTATGTAAGATCTAAATCCCCTTACACTCATGGCCATGTCTTGAAGAACTTTACAAATATGGCCTAATATTTTTGCTTCACATTACTAACCTAATCATTTACATGATTTAGATGGTAACTCACTTTACTCTTCCACGTTTCTAATGTGGTAGAACAAACTCTTCATAGTCATAACTCTTATACGAGGCAGAACGTAGGCAGTTCACATGGATGAGGTACGAGATAGTATATGATTCAAAAAATGGGATAATAAAGTTTTCTTGGGTAGCTAATAGTTTTATTTAATGAAAAAATTCAAGTAAGTTAAGAATAAAAATGCAAAGAATCACAATTATGCATCCTTAGTGCTTGAGTTAAGCGACTCGTGCAAGGTTGTGATGTGAGTGGCTACTTCGGGAAGCTCCGTCAAGAATTCAGGGGGCTTCAATAATATCAATGCACGATTTTCTATACTTCAAGAATATTTGATAATTCAAACAAAGAGTATCGAGATAACGAGATAATTTATGATACTTGCGTCTTTTATTCTGGATGGTGTTCGACGTGTTGAGAACCTCGTACTGTGGAACACAAGAGGTCAGGGTATGTGGCCAAAATCCTTCAACCGATTTGTGTAGAAGTCTTGAGGTCGTCACGTGGTGGGCCACAAGCGTAACGGGAAAATGCCTACTTGCGGGGTTTAGGGGCTTGTGCATGTTAAGATGTAATCCTAGCCATATTGAAAATCTGCCGTCAAATGTGATGAAATGTATAGATTAAATGATTTAAAGAATTAATAATTCTATAAAAGGGAGGAATTTGGGGAATGATGTGACAAGTGGAAGAAATGATAATAGATATTAATTGTTGCAAATAATTTATTGCATCTGAAAGCAAAATCTCAACATATTTTTACTATATCGATACAAACTTTGTTTGAAAACATGAGGAATGTGAAACGAATAATAATGTACTGCGAATATATTACCATTTCTTATCCGTGCAAAAATCTAGCCTGAAGCATGAAGGATGGAGAACATGTAAGGCATTTTTTGACATGGCGAGAAACTGAACATGTTTATTCATTGTACATGGAAATGGCCTCCGTATGAAGACCCCTCGTGGAAATGCATTGACCTGGGCGACGCGACCAGGTGGGAACGGTTTGATCAGTTCAAACCTTCCCGACATTTCGTCACGAGTATATTATATCGAATTTGTCTCTTTGAGTGTATATAATCTTTTTTCATGTGTGGCATGATCCACGAATCTAATGCTGCGCTAATTTGAGGGGTTTGGGAGGATTGCGAATGTTTCCTGCTAGATTGTCTTTCATCTTGCACGATTTGTGGCGGCAAATGGCTCCGCCCAGTCGCTGGCCGATTTCCGATGAAGGGCACGTTTGGATTCAGCTCAATTGCCGCCGGAGAAGTCGACTCGGATCCACCGTAGCTACATCTGCTCATGACTCGGTTCGAACTTGGACGTCCGGGTTGAGTGTTAGTGCAGCTGTCGGCGATGTCCCTCGGACGCCGAACTCGGATCCGACTTGTTCGAAGTCGGAATCCGAGCGGAACTTCACTCTGGCATCGAATCCGACTCGGAATCCGAGTAGGACCTCTTCCGAAACCAAACGAGCCCTACCTGTGCCTCGCACGAATACGCTGATTCAGATTCTTGCTCAGGGTTCGCTCACAAAAGCTACATGTACTTGTGGCTTCTCCGACGAGGAAAACATGTAAACAATGGGCGAAATGGCTCGGATACCCACACCGCGCTCACTACTAAGCAGGCTTACCCGCAAGTCCAACTTTTGACATGGCACACCCACCTCTTTCAAAAATGGAATGACGTATCCGGCCCTCACTCGCCATGCTCAAACAGACACATGCTGCGCTGATCAAGCGTGGCGACGAGGGTCATCTGACCGTCGCTCGATCGCGACCGTCAATCCCTCGCAAGATCGCGATGGAGCGATGACCCTTTTGTTTTATTTTACTTTAGGACGCACAAACCCCCTACTACAATGTTTTACACGGGCGGGGCCCACGCAAAACATAAAACCCTACGTCGTATGTTTCGTTCTCTTCTGGCTGCCGAGAAGTGAAACTATGTGCAGCTCACTGACGTCACGAGAAACGTACACATACGTGCGCGAACGTGTCAGGTCGTGTAGTGGAAGACTAGTCCGTACGGAGGAACAGACAAGTTCCAGCTTGCTGCCGGCGAGTTGACAGCGGAATTTGCATGTAGAAAAAATCTTACAGAACACTCTCTGTTCTCGCTGTCGCTGTCATGAAATGGCAAGGTGGTTTGCACACAGATTTCACAACTTGATTATAAACTTTTGAAAACCGACGAGAGTTGATTGCTTCGCAGTGGCCGTCGCTTTCATAACGCTTAAAAGTCTAAAATTTCAGATTTAGCTCCGTCGTCATGCGATTCGAACAATGTATAGGTGATTCCTCTCATTCCCCCGCCCTCACGTTTCAAGGGAATACGGTTGCGTTCTGATGATGCCTCTTCGCAATCTCCGCAGCCGAGTGCCACACTTTTTTCATTTGGATTTTTACCCTCGATTCGTCACTGCCGAAAGAATGACTCTTCGATGCGTTCTGTTGCTCGAGAACGAAAGCACTCCACACTAGCAGCCAATTGTCCAACTTCAAATGGAAAATGAAAGGAGGTTGCGCAACCCCTTACATAGGCGACGGTAGTTGCTAGGAAGTTACTAGCTGACCCAGGTGTGTGGGGGTATGATATGCAACAAGCACCAACGTGAGAGAGACGCCATGGATGCGGCAACTTGTTTGCATAGCTCGAGCTCACAAGGAGACAGAGGAGACAAAGGGGGGGCGAGAGAGACTAGAACCGGTGAGCGCTCGCTCACCACGAGCGACGAGCTCGGGTGAGTGAGCGCCGCCACCCGGGGGTCGAGCCCGACCACTCGGAATTAACCGAGGGCGGCTACTCACCGATGCACGGCCGAGACCGGCACGGTGGCCCCCTAGGGATCAGCACCCGGGTAAATACAGCTCCCCCACAATATGCAAAACAAGATAACATGATGCAGGGCACGACAGTGAGAATGTACGGGCCCTAGCATCTACCGCATCAGAAAGTTATGAAGAATCATGCAAGAGTTATGTGAGTGCCAGAGAGCACTCCTGGGTCTGGCAGTAGCTTGGGGGCGTCCACAGCTTCAGCCAGCACAGACGGGCTGGCCATCTCCCCAGGTGAT
>SZWC01002989.1:148924-160933 GCA_023375785.1 Penium margaritaceum | reverse complement strand
TGTTCTCAGCAATGGCTTTTGTGCTTTGGTTATCACAGCGCAGAGTGATGCAGTGGATGGGGACACGTAACTGCTGCAGCAGACGACACAGCCAGACAGCTTCACAAGTCCCTGCACCCAGAGCAACATACTCAGCTTCAGCAGTGCTACGTGCCACACACCCTTGCTTGCCACTTTTCCAGGAGACTGCAGTGCCACCAATCAGGAAGATGTACCCTGTACGGCTGCGAGCATCGGAATCATGTGCCCAATCACTGTTGGTGAAGCCATCTGCCACAACAGATGGCTGTGCACAAAAGTGCAGTCCAACACGAGGAGTAGAGAGGTCATACCGCACCACTCGCAATGCCGCCTCTAGGTGGCGCTCGCGAGGGCACTGGGAGAATTGAGACAAGAAGTTCACAACAAAGGCTACATCCGCACGCGTGGTCGTGGCGAGGTACATCAGAGAGCCAATGACACGGAGGTAGTCGGTCACATCAACCGTCTCCCCCAACTGTGAGAGATCAGATGACTTCAGAAGAGACTGTCCTGCAGGCGTCATGGGAGTGGATGCTGTGGGAATAGACATGAGGAGTGGAGCGAAGCGCTCCCCCAGGCTGCGCACATAGGCAGCCTGATGCACATGCAAGACACGACGAGCACGATCTCGCTCCAACTCCATGCCTAGAAAGACACGAGTCGGCCCCAGATCCTTCATTTTGTATGCCGCTTGGAGGAGCGACTTGGCGGCGGTCACAGCCGCAGGATCGGGTGAGGCAATGAGAAGGTCATCCACGTACACAAGAATGGCCACAAGTGGTTTGGTGGGCGGCCTCAGAAAGAGCGCTGGATCCACGGCGCTTATCTTGTAGCCACCCTTTTCAAGAGTGGTTGTGATCTCTTGGTTCCAACACCGTGGGGACTGTTTGAGACCATAGAGTGCCTTGCGCAGGCGCCACACCCGGTTGGTGCCGTCAGAGAAGCCGGGTGGTTGGACCATGTAAATCTCTTCGTCCAACTTGCCATGAAGAAAGGCATTGTTGACATCCATCTGTTCCAGCTCCCAGTCATGCTGAGCAACAAGACTGAGAAGAGCCCTGGCTGTGGTATAGCGACCGACTGGGGCAAAGGTCTTGTCAAAGTCGACACCGGGGATCTGTGAGAACCCTTTAGCGGTGAGGCGAGCTTTGTACCGTTCAACTGTGTTGTCGGGGTTCAGCTTGCGACGATACACCCACTTGGCGGCAACCGCCTTGCGACCCGGTGGGAGGTCAACGAGTTCATACACACCGTGGTCAGAAAGTGCATCAAGTTCGGCCTTCATGGCCTGCTCCCACAGTGGTGAGTCAGAGGCCGTGCGGGCTGCTTGCACAGTCTGTGGCTCAGGAGGAAGAGGGGAAAGGCCAGCGGCAGCAAAGCACGAAGCAACGTACCCGGCTACAGAAGAGGACACAACAGAGTGGAACTCCTCTTCGATAAGAGAGTAACCAAGAGCAGTGCCGGGGTGTACAACAGACACTGCGGCAGACAGGCCAGAAGTGGTGAGACCAAGAGCACGAAGACCAGGGTCACCGGAGACGACAGGGTGCGACTGAGAGGGAAGAGCGCGTCGGCGTCCACCACGCATGTAGGGGGACACTGGGGGAATGGACGCAGCACGCGCAGAGGACAATGGGGCAGCAGAACGCTGCTCGGTAGGAGGAGAGGAGACAGGAGGGGGCTCAGAGGAGATAGGGAGAGTCGGCGAGACTGCACCATGGTTGGGGGAAGAGGATGAGCCAACAGGAGAGGCGGTGGGGGAGCCAGAGAAACCAGAAGACCGACTGGGAGAGTCCAATGGTGCCATGGAGGGTGAGAGCACCGGAGAGGGGAACATGGACAGAGGGGAGCTATGCTCGGCAGAGGAGGCGACAGAGGGAACGGCGGGACGCATCGAGGGGAGAACAGCAGGCCCAGAGGGCAGAGAGCCACCCCCACCCCGAGGAGGCAGAGAGAGAGACCCACCAAAGCGGGGCAAGTCGCGCTCAAACAGATGCTCGAAGAAGAGAGCATCACGCGACTCTACGACACGACAGCGCGAAGGGTCCCAGAACCGCCACGCCTTGGAGAAAGGAGAGACACCAAGGAAGATGCACAGACGACCACGAGGTGACAGCTTACCGTCGCGTTGGTCAGAGGGAACCCAGACAGAGGCGAGACAGCCCCAAACGCGAGCAAGACGGAGGTCCGCACGCTGGCCAGTCCAGCGCGCAAAGGGGGTGACAGTGTGGGGAAGAGGACCATGGGGAACACGGTTCCAGACCCAGGTCATGTAGGACATGGCCTCAAAGGCAAAGAGAGGAGACTGACCGGAGGCAGAGAGCAGAGAACGCACCCCATCAGCAAGGGTGCGGTTCCAGCGCTCAGACACGCCATTTTGCTGGGGGGTGTAGGGAACAGAGGATTCAATCCGCACACCACGAGACTCAAGAAAGCGAGACTTAGGGCCAAGGAACTCACCACCACGGTCGCTGCGGAAAACGCGTAGGGGGCGAAGGCAGGCGCGCTCGGCCTGGGGTAGCCAAGACTCTAAGACCTCGGTGACATCAATTTTGTGTCGCAGGGCAAAGACCCAGCGGTAACGTGAGTAATCATCAGTGAGGCACAGCACATACCGGCCAAGGCCACCAAGAAAGTCCTGGAGCAATGGGCCCATGACGTCGGCATGGACGAGGTCAAGAGGGTGAGAGGTGGTGGCGTCAGAGGTGGAGAAGGGTGAGCGGTGCATTTTCCCACTGGCACAGTCCAGACAGGTGGATGAACAAGCAGGAGAGAATGTGGCTGGGTCAAGGCCGTGAGCAGGTTGAAGGCGAAGGAGTCGCTGGATCGCGGCAGTGTGGATATGACAGAGGCGGCGATGCAGAAGATCAGCATGGTCAGGCGACAGCGAGGGCGCGCCATGAACAAGGGCCAAGGCAGCGGAAGACAAGGGCAGAGTGAGCGGCACACGAAACAGGCGATCACAGCGCACGCCACGAAGAACAACGCGGCCGGAGGAACGGAGAGAAATGGAGGCAAGGCCGCGGCTGGACGAGAAGTCCATGCCCTGATCATCAAGGGTGGTCACAGAGAGAAGGCTGACCTCGAGGGCAGGGACATACAGAACGTCAGGCAGATAGACAGTACCGCCAGGGCCAACAAAGCGGACGACACCAACACCTTGGACGGGGAGCAGCTGACCAGAGCCGGTGCGAACAGATCGGACAGACTGAACGGGCCCAATGGACACAAAGGAAGAACGACAAGACGTCATGTGATGGGTGGTCCCGGAATCAATGATCCAGAGGCCAGGAGAGGCACGAGTGGATGGAAGAACCAAACAGACAGCCACGGTACCACGTGCAGAGGATGAGGTGACATGACCAAGACGGGAGGGAAACGTGTGAGACTGCCAATGCTCAATCCAGGAACGATCATCACGCAGGTCCCCTTGCACACCACCCGAGCCGGAACCACGAAGAGTGACATCCGACTCACAGACAGATACACGTGACTGGCCACTCACACTCTCACCTCCCTGAGAGCGAAGGTGCAGAAGCTCGGCAAGGCGACGCTCGAGAGTGCGCTCCTCGTCTCGACGATCAGAGGAACGATCAGAAGAACGGTCAGACGCGCGGTCGGAGTAGTGACCATCGTCATGGCTCCAGTGAGGAACGGAGTAGTGTGAGGATGGGGGACCGTAGTATGGAGGACCAGACGGCGGTGGCACCCAGCCCCAAGGACTGGGTGGTGGTGGCGTCTGCTGAAGAGGTGCAAGAGTAGTGGTCGGGGCTGATGAGGAGGATGTGGACGATGAGACTGCCATGGCAGCAGCAGCTGTAGAAGCGGCTACACAAGTGCGCGCCCAGTGAGCACGCATGGAGGAAGCAAGGCGTGCGTCGTCACGAGCGGCAGGACACTTGGGCGCTGAGTGTCCGGTGGCGCCGCAGTTCCAGCAAGTGACATCAGTTGCAGGAGTGGCTGAGCCTTTGCTGCCACGACCACCCCCACGGCCTTTTCCCCCGCGACCTCCACCCCGACCAGAGCCAGAGCCACTGCCCCCTCCGCGGCCAGCGGCATGTGTGGAGTGGGCAGAGGCCTGAGAAGACGAACCAGCAGAAGGAGCTGTAGTGGGAGCAGATGGTGAGGAGGTAGTGACTGCTGCAATGGCGGCGCGATGCATGCGCTTGTTTTGGAGGGCATTCCACCAGTCAGTGAGACGGGCAGCAGTGAAGTCAAAGAGGGGACCAATCCAAGGCGGGGAATCGGCTGGGACAGGGGAAGAGGCAAGGCGCTCGAGTTCTGTCTGGGAGACATGGAGATACAAGTCAGACAGCTCAGGGATAAGACCAGCCACAATGGAGAGACATGCAGAGAGAGGACCTGGTGCAGCCTTGCCAAGGTCACGCAAGAGACGCAGACTGCGGGCCCAGTACTCGTCTGCTGTCTCATCCGCCCTCATTTGCAGCGTGTTGAACTGCACAGTGAGAGCGCTCTGGGCAGCATGCCCGGTTACAGTTTTGCGGCGGCGAATGAGCGCATAGGCACCCACTGGGTCTGCACTGGTGCCTCGAATGGGGTCCGCATTGTACGTACCGATGTCGTCGAGAAGGTTTTCGGGACCGGCGTTGATGAGTGCCCGCACAGCGCGGGCGGCCTCGGTAGGCTGTGGCACGAAGGAGACCTTGGCGGGCGAGTAGTACTCCCACAACAGCTCACCTTGAGCCCACGCACTGAAGCGCGTTTCCCAGGATGTGAAGGTGAGTTTGGAAGTGAACTGAGGAGGCGGCGTCTCAAAGTCTTTCTGCCGCGCAGGTGGAAGAGTCCGAGCGGTGACTGAGAGGGAAGAGGAAGAGGTGTTAGCGCCGCTGCCAGTAGATGGTGCTGAGGAGCTTGTGGATCCTGACTGATCAGGAGGGATGACTGCAGCAAAGGCTGGGACAACACGGAGACGCTCTAGAACCAATGAAGCCACTGTGGACGCTAACTCATGCTGTGCATCACGCTCTCGCTCTAGCTCATCCTGCGCTTTGCGACGTTCCGCCTGTGCTTCGCTAAGGGCGGCTTGGAGGGCCTCTAACTTTTCTTCTGGCCCAGGCATGGTAAAGACAAGCACGAGACGAGGGAAGGAATGTCAACACAGGTGAGGAGAGAGGGAAAGAAAATGATGGGCTCACCGAGCTAGTGACGGGGCAGCAGAGCGAAGAGAGGAGACACCACTGCCGCTGCCGAGGAAAAGAGGATTGCCACCCAGCCTGCGACTGCCACGGTCAGGCAGAGAAGACCAGTGACAGACGCCCCAGCCACTGCTGCAGATGCAGACGCAATCAGTACCCCCGTGGTAACGTGTGGAGTGAGCTCCCGGTGAGCACCAGTGGGAGTCAGGACCGCTGCTGCTATAGAGGCTCAGATGGAGCTGAGAGCTGCTGAGGTGGCGTCGGCGCCTGAAGAGGCAGCGGTTGCAACTGCGGCTGCAGCTGATGTAACCTGGGTGGCGATGTTTGCTGCTGCAGCGGTAAGATGCGTCAAAGAGACTGCCGCGTGTGCATAGGCGTCTGTTGCACGACCTACAGCCGTCTGTGTAGGGGCCCTGCACGCGCGGGCGGTGGCAGCAAAGGTAGCTGCAGCACCTGTTGCTGCGTCGAGGATAGCCCCTGCCAGACCAATGGAATCGTTGTGAACAGGAAGAACAGGGATGACACCTGGGACCTCAGGTGGAGGCGATGGTCCAGCAGCAGTTGGTGCAGCGGTGGATGGGCCGACGACAGTGTGGGATGTGGAAGAGGCGGTGGTTGACTGAGTACCCTCAGGTGGTTGCATTGTGGTGTGACGAGGTGGCGACGGTGGTAGGTCGTCCGAAGTGTAGACTTGCCTGTCAATCTCCTCCTCGCGTGCAGCAGCCTCTTGTTCCACGTCCTCTCGCCAGTAGGCGGGGTCCAGCATGCGATACCAAAGCGGAGTGTCGTAGTCTGGTGGTGAGGGAGGATCGTAGTCTCTTGTGTCCTCCCACCCGCCGTCAGTGTGACAGGCAGCAGTCCGAGGGGANTGCCCGGGGTGTGCACGGAGATGCCCGCGGTGCACAGAGGTGCCCGGGGATGTAGCGGTGCACAGAGGTGCCTGGGGTGCGTGGAGCTGCCCGGCGGAGTGCACTGAGAGGTCCGGGTGCACGGAGATGGCTGAAGTGCACGGAGATGCTCGGGGTCCACAGTGATGTCCGGGTGCGTGGAGATGCCACGGCGGGGTGCACGAAGAGATCCAGGTGCACGATGATGCCCGGAGTGTGCACGGAGATGTGCGGAGATGCTCGGGGTCCACGAGTGTGCGTGGTTTGAGGTGGCCAAGAGGGCCACTAGACCCACGAATGCCTAGGAACGTAGAGTCATGGGCGAGAGCCGCCCCTTGCTCTGATACCAGTAGTTGCTAGGAAGTTACTAGCTGACCCAGGTGTGTGGGGGTATGATATGCAACAAGCACCAACGTGAGAGAGACGCCATGGATGCGGCAACTTGTTTGCATAGCTCGAGCTCACAAGGAGACAGAGGAGACAAAGGGGGGGCGAGAGAGACTAGAACCGGTGAGCGCTCGCTCACCACGAGCGAC
The DNA here is from genome assembly GCA_023375785.1 of Penium margaritaceum. Classification (NCBI taxonomy): domain Eukaryota; kingdom Viridiplantae; phylum Streptophyta; class Zygnematophyceae; order Desmidiales; family Peniaceae; genus Penium; species Penium margaritaceum. The sequence continues at coordinate 154,333 of SZWC01002989.1, read as the reverse complement.
GAGCTCGGGTGAGTGAGCGCCGCCACCCGGGGGTCGAGCCCGACCACTCGGAATTAACCGAGGGCAGCTACTCACCGATGCACGGCCGAGACCGGCATGGTGGCCCCCTAGGGATCAGCACCCGGGTAAATACAGCTCCCCCACAATATGCAAAACAAGATAACATGATGCAGGGCACAGCAGTGAGAATGTACGGGTCCTAGCATCTACCGCATCAGAAAGTTATGAAGAATCATGCAAGAGTTATGTGAGTGCCAGAGAGCACTCCTGGGTCTGGCAGTAGCTTGGGGGCGTCCACAGCTTCAGCCAGCACAGACGGGCTGGCCATCACCCCAGGTGATCCCATTGTCACTTTAATCAGTACATGGGTGTGTGCACAGTGTGGGAGGCAAGAGGGCACAGAGTTGTGAGTGGCCAACAAACTTCAACACTTGACAACTCGAAAAAAACTGGAATGTCGTGCTTGCCCACCAAGACCCTCGAGCCGCACATAGTTTCACTTCACGGCAGCCAGAAGAGAACAAAATACCCTACTGATCTTTAATTTCGATTTTTTCAAAATTTCTATTTATGTGTTCTTTAATTCGTTCATGGTTTTAGGCCATATAGTTATTTAGGTGGCACTTTATCTTTCTTCCAACGAAAAAGCGTGATCCTACGTTTCGGTGTCGCTACTGTTCGACGTCGCCGGAGCAGGGGGCCGGCAGCGAACCGTGCATGTCGGACGAGGCGACTTTCCATTTTTAAGAATAATAATTCAGTCATTATTGTACGAGGTTGTGCATGCGCTTAACAATCTGTAACAAACCTGGCAATATATATGCCACTTTGTTACGTTGCCTAGACCGCCGCCTTAAATCCAAAAGGGCTGCAGCGTCTTTTGTCCAGAAAATCGGGGTCTGGACGGCGAGGAGAATTCCTCGCCGACCAGCCCTGCGAACCGGAAGCTTCGAAGAAGCTTCCGATTCGCAAGAGGGCGATCGGATACTGCCGCGCACTATCCGGCCGCGGCGAACGCAAGCCCATCGCGATTATTTGCGATGGGCTGCACAGGTCCTGCGCAGTTGCATTGGGCATGACCCAATGCGACATCGCAAGGACCCCCACCCCATCGAGGGGCCCCTCACAAGGTCCCTCGCCATGGCGAGGGGGCTCGCGAGGGGTCACCGGCGGGCGTTCTGATAAGACCACCCCGCCGAGTGCCACCTTCACTCGGTGGCGTGGCAAACACGTTTTTATAAACGTATTGGCCACGCCATCGGACGAGGGGCGCCGAATGGTGGCAAAATACCCTTGCACGCGCGAGGATATTTTGCCTGTTGTGATGCTGTCAGTCATACACAGTTGTACAGTTGGTTGTGACCACTCGGCCGTGTCCATGCTCGTGCGGATCCCTGAGGCGGACCCAGCTGGAGACGGAGTCCCCTGAGGCAGCCTGGTAGCCTACTTGGTGTACCAGAGGGTTACCACGACCTACGGACTGCGTTTGGAGACCTTCAGGATTTTCTCGGTGGACAGCCCTGCTGTTGGTTGTTGTCACAAACACACGCAAGTGCCCTCTTGTCTCCATGCATACACACACCTCACCATTGCAGGTGATTGAACTGGACTAAGGCTCCCTGGTGCAAGACTGTGATGCAGCATGAAGTGCACAGTGGAGGTGCCTCCATCAAGCTACCAAGTGGTGGCTTCAGCACCAGCCTTGTCACAAGCCTTAGTTTAGTAATAAATTCACGTGCCAAAATGGGGGATACAACTTGTAGGATTGCATGCCTGTTAGTTGATTGAATACTTGCATGCTCCTAGAGTGGTGAACCGGGTTGCTGATCCCTCGGGATCGCACGCCCGGTTTGTGCCGGCGTGTGAGAAACCGCCTGGAGCTCGCTTGCTCCAGGGTCGGGTTCGATCCCTGGGTGGCGGCCGGGCCCCACGACGAGTGCCTCGCGTGGGTGGCCCGGTCAACTGGCTCTCACCACCTCGCTCACTTGTTACTCGTTAACCTGTGTCTCAACTACTTTCCCTTTTTCCCCCAGTCTTGAGCTTGCCCCCCGATCCATGGCGTGTTCCGTCGCTTGCCACTTACTTGCTTGCTTGCATAGTATTCGTGGCTACCTACTGGTATCAGAGCAGGAGGGTTTCCCCTCCCGCCGCGACAGTCCTGAGACCTCGTGAGCCTCACGCTTGCCACTGCTAAGTGACGGGTGATCCCGCACAAGCCACAGCACGAGACCGTGGCAGCTTAAGCAACAGCAGCAGCAGCCATTCTGTGCAGCCGCTAGCATCACACTCGTGAACCTCACTCGGGCCACTGCCAAGTGACGGGTGATCCCGCGCAAGCCACGGCTCGAGACCATGACAGCCTAAGCAGCAGCAACAGCAGCCGTTCTATGCAGCCGCTAGCATCGCACCCGTGAACCTCCTTCGAGCCACTGCTAAGTCGCGGGTGATCCTGCGTAAGCCACAGCACGAGACCGTGGCAGCCTAAGTAGAAGCAGCAGCCGCCGTTCTGTGCAGCTGCTAGCTTCGCAACTGTGACTCACGGGGCACACTCTTAGCTTCAAGCGATCTGCTTGTGACATCACCGCCTCGTGGTGATGCCTACTCGGCCCACTCTCGGGCCACCATCTCTGCAGCATCACCCCTCCGCCGTGTACGTCTCCGTACACACGACGGATGTTTGGGCCACATCCGGTGCACCTCAACGCTGTGTGTAGCCTCGGCCTGGTGTGCGCATCTCACGTGCATCTTCATCGCTCAGCAGCCGTGACCTCACTTACGGCCCTCGTAGCAACAGCTCCAACCCTGCAGCCAGGCCTGACCCCAGCACACTCTCAATCACCTCGGGCTGCCCTGAGGCAGCCCAGCATTCAGAACGATGGCGTCTCCGCCTGAGATCGAGCCTGCCCCTCCGTCATCCACGGCAGCTCGGGACCGTGCACGTATGACGAGGAGCTCGCGTACTACGAGGAGCGGGCGGAGAGAGAAGTGTGGTCGAGGGTGCGCCGCAGCAGTCCGGGGTATTACCCCGGTGAAGACTACGATCCTGCTGATCACTACGCGTGGGCGGACGCAAAGAACTACGCAGCTCATTGCCAGTCGGCCGACGACGATTCTCCGACGTCGCTGAACCAACCGGCAACAGCACCACAACGGGACCACCGACCTCGTCACTCTCTGGTAAGCCCGCCCATTTCCCATAGGACGCGCCAGAAACACCGTCGTGCTGTTCCCCGTGGTGCAACTCCACCTTCTGTAGCAGCAGCATCAGAAGCCTCCACTCCGCGTTGCGCCGCATCTCCAGCCGCAACAGCTGCAGAGTCCTCGCCCATCTCGTCTCCTGATATTCTTACAGCTCTGCAGACTACCCTTGTATCCAGCGCTGCCGTTGCATCTACCTTTGCAGCCACTGCATGTGCCGCACGTGCGCCAGCCAGCACTGCTGCTGGTCGAGCCATCGACACGTACACTGCAGCGGTTGACCAGGGACCTTTGGCAGCAGCTGCTGTCAACGTAGCTACTCAGATTGTTGCAGAAGCAAACGCAGTTGCATCCGCCGCAGCCGCAGCAGCCACAACACTCTCCAGTGTAGTTGATTCCGCTCACGCCTCCACAATACAGGCAGCCTCTCTACCCTTCTCATCACCGTCAGTTACTCGGCACATACAACTGTTGGTCTTGACCGCTACAGTCATCTCCACTCTGTCAGGTGCAGCCCTGACAGGCGTAGCCTGCTTTGTTGTCACCGCATCAGCTTTTGTCGCAGTCGCTGCCTCCTCAGCCGCTGCGGCCCTGCCACCACTGTTCTCTCTGCACCGCCGTGCGTGGTGAGCTTGGCTTCCCTTGTTCCCTTGCTCTCTCTGCCTTTCCTGTATCGGCGTGTTCGTGCGTTCAGGTTGTTGCCTTGCAGTGAACTTCCAACACCGATATCTCACATTCCCACGCCAACTGGGGCAAGGGAAACTCTGCCGAAATTTTCCTCGGCAGAGTCACGCCACTGGCACAATGCCAGTTGACGATGACCAATACACAACACTGCAAGCTGAGCTTCAGCGCGAGCGCACTGCGTTGCAGGCAGCTCTCAGTGCTCAGCGCGCTGCTGAGGAAAAACTGCGGGCTGAGCAGGCTGACCAAGAGACTTTCGCCGATCACATTGCTGAATTGGTTCTGAACCGTCTCCAGCCCACATTGCGAAGCACTCAGTCCGCTAGCATTGCTGCAGCGTTCTCCACCTCTCCCGCTTCCGCTTCCACTGCCGCTGGCCCATCTTCCTCTGATCCACTTGCAGTCGCCGCAGCCACTGGCACTGCTGCGGCCAAGGCCCTTGCTCCATCAGTGGAACGCAAGCCTGACTTTGATTCCACTCCACCCCATTTCACCTCCAATCTTACTTTTCACTCTTGGGAGGTTCGTTTCAGTGCCTGGGCACAGGGGGAACAGCTCTGGGAATACTACCATGCACCAAACCCCTCAGCTGTTCCACCTTTTGTGCCAGTCGATTCTGAGTCGGCACGAGCGGTCCGTGCCCTCATTCGCGCTGGACCAGACAATCTCACTGATGAGATTGGATCCTACAATGCTGACACTGCACGCCGCACCCCCGCTGACCCGGTTGGGGCTTATGCCCTGATCAAGCGGCGCACGACAGTCACTGGACATGCAGCACAGAGAGTCCTCACCGTCGAGTTCAACACGCTCTCCATGCGTGCTGACGAGACTGCTGACGCCTATTGGGCTCGCAGTCTGCGACTGCTGCGTGACCTCGGCAAGGCCGCCCCAGGCCAACTCCCTGCTGTTCTCTCCATCGTCAACGGCCTCATCCCGGAGCTTAGCGACATCTTTCGCGAAGTGAAAGCCACAGAGCTAGAGCGTCTGGCGGCAATTCTTGTTCCCGCAGACGCACCCCCTGGAATTGGGGTCTTATGGGAGTTCACCTCCCAACGCCTTACCGACTGGTGGAGCTCCTTGCAGAACAAACGCATTCACCGCGCAGCCGTTGCAGCAGCAGCCACCGCACTTCCTTCTTCCTCCACCTCCTCAGCCTCTAGCTCGTCCTCCATCTCCACCTCTGTTACCACTACCACATCTCTTGCTTCCCAAGGGGGTGGTCGTGGTGGAGGGGTGGTAAAGGTAAAGGCCGAGGGGGTGGCTCTGGCGGTGGCGAGCAGGGGAAGGGTGGCAAAGATCGCGGTTCTGATAGCGCCGCATTCCCCTCTTCCTCCTCCAGCATTGTCACTTGCTGGAACTGCGGCGCCACTGGTCATGCGGCGCCCAAGTGCCCTGCACCACCAGATGATGCACGCCTGGCCTCCGCCATGCGTGCTCACTGGGCACGCTCTTCAGGGTCTGGTGGCGGCTCTGCACGCTCCTCCACCTCCGCGGGGTCAAGTCGTGGCCCTGCACACGCTTCTT
>SZWC01002989.1:86115-137492 GCA_023375785.1 Penium margaritaceum | reverse complement strand
GTGTGGCTGCAGCGGCTGTTTCAGTGTTTGGGTCAGTCGGTGCCTACCATCATCCTCCGCTGCGACAACCAGAGTGCTCTCGCGATCGCTGAGAACTCTGGTGTGTTCCACGCACGCACGAAGCACATCGCTGTCGAGTATCATTTCGTGCGCGATCTGGTGGAGCGGCAGTTGATCTCCATCGTCTGGGTGGGCACAGACTTGCAGCGCGCTGACTTTCTGACCAAGGCACTGGCTCGTGGGAAGTTCCTCGGGGCTGTTCGTTCCGTCGGGTTGCGACCCCTGTCTGAGAGTGGGTGACTGTCCGGGTCTCTGTTGAGCACTCTGTGTTGTACCGGCACGCGTTCTGCACGTGTATGGACATGCGTACCATCGGGTCATGGGGGAGTGTTGTGATGCTGTCAGTCATACACAGTTGTACAGTTGGTTGTGACCACTCAGCCGTGTCCATGCTCGTGCAGATCCCTGAGGCGGACCCAGCTGGAGACGGATTCCCCTGAGGCAGCCTGGTAGCCTACCTGGTGTACCAGAGGGTTGCCACGACCTACGGACTGCGTTTGGAGACCTTCAAGATTTTCTCGGTGGACAGCCCTGCCAGGCTGATTTGCATGTTTGTTTTCTTACACTCTCCGGCTGGTGCCGGACATAGGCGTGTGACCAGTCGTTGTGTCCGTCTTTTTGTCTTGCATCCGTAGGATCAGACGGCGCTCCGTTTGGACGCCTGTGCGCAGAGTTATGGCCAAAAACAGTGGTTTCGGGCCGGTTCAGGACCGACAGGTGCTGCCGCGTGCGCCACCCGCTGTGAGCCGCGGCGGCTATTTATGCTGTGGACCTGTCATTTGTCATCTCGCTCTGCACATTCACTGCAATGCAGCATCTGAGACTTGTCTTGTCTCTCCTGGCCTGACCCTTGCTGTTCTCGCACCCGCTTGCATGCTAGTGCGTTAAGCTGACCGGTCTATGTCGCCACGTCAGCAGCAGCTTTGCTAGGAAGCTGTGGTGAATCTTCTCATTGCCACCACCTCCCCATCCCAAATCACGCCGGAAACTTAGGGTTTCCACGTGGATAACATAATATTGTTTAATGGGTTGACTCGACGAGAGAAATGTATCTAGTCGAACCGCGTCAACCCGCCGACAAAATGGATGGATAAAATAATATCCTCCATCCTCCCTCTTGGGTTGCCCTATGACGAGAATGGACTTCGCGCCCCGACCTTGGTCGGGGCATACTTGTGAGAGGAGTCATTCGTGAGAGACTTCACTTCACGGCGAAGTTAATCTCCACGACGAACCTACGCGATTGCGATGAGCAATCGGGTCCCGAGGGCTCAATCACCCACAGAGGCTCGCACCCCGTTTCACCCGCCGTGTTACATTGGTATCAGAGCTAGGCGTCACCCTTGGTGACTTAGTCGCTGGACGACCTCGAACCTGCTGAGTTGCTGCTAGGAAGCTGCAGCCACCACTCCACTCCTCCTCACCCAAGTCCGGCGGAGCAGATTGATTGGTCGACGGCTCCACCTTCCTAAGAATAGCGCAGAAGCAGCAGACTAGGCCGTTTTCGGCGACAAGGTCCGCAGCCGAGTTTGCTTCCGGCCGCCTTGCTGTCGCATTCCAGAACCGCCGCAGCAGGCCAGTTTCTTCAGAAACATACCCCGACTTTGAAGAGGCGCTGCAGGCAGCAGACTTCTCCGAACGCTGCATGCAGCATACCGTTGGAAAGCTCAAGAGACAAACTTATCAGAACGCGTGCTGATTTTTTACATCTGTGCCTTCTGCTACGGCCCAGGGACCAGAACCTCGAAAAACAGGTTGTTTCTTCCCTTTTCTGTCAACAAAAAAATATTTTTCGTCCAAATTGCAGGGGAAACGCTGCCAAAATTTTTCCAGAATTTTGGGCCATCATTTCATGCTTTCCTCTTGCTTTGAATCTTATTTGATACGTGGAAGGTGGAAAAGAGGGGTATTTTGGCACTTTCTCTTTGCAAAGGGCGTGGAAATAGTGGGAAACCATTTTATCCCGTCTACCACAGCCAAGAGTGCTTGAAATACTTGAGATAGATTTCTGGTGCATCTACATTTTACCTACCACCACACTCTCACTTAACTCTTTCCCTTCCCCCTTCCCTTTCCTCCCTTCACCCCTCCTCACCAGTCATGGTGGGAGGTGGTCTCCCCATGTCCGTGGCAGGAGGATGCCCTCCAAAAACCCCAGCAAAGGAGAGTGGCCTAAGCGCATCCGGGAATCGTGCTCCGTGTACGATGTCGCCGATGAAGAGTGCTTGTGGAACGGGCACCGGTCACGCCGCATCCGCCGCTTTCGCGAAGATGCCGTCCGGTGGGAGCCCTGCCGTTAAGGACATCGTGAAGGGACATGAGGAAGCCAAGGAGGCAACGTCAACTCCACGCATTGGCGATAAGGCCGGGGGCCTTGCCAACGCCACCGGCGTAGCAGACGTGGTGGACGCAGAACCCGCTGTCGCTGAGGGCGAAGACAATGACGTTGGAGTAGAGGACGACCGGCTCTCCTTGGAGGCCCAAGATGAAGAGGACAACGATCCTCTCAAGGGTATTGATGCTGCCACCTTGGCGGCGATCAACCACCTTGTGGACCTCAAATCCGTGACTTTTGCACGGTGGAATCTGTTAGGGCTTCGGCCCTAGCAAAGGGGAACGGTGGCCCTGAACTACCTACTGGTCATACATCTCGTGGCGTTGACCCGGATGGCATACCAGTAGGTGGTGACGGGAGGAACACGCTGCCTACCTCGGCACGTGCGCCAATCCCACAACCCCAGGATGGTCCCTTGACTCGCCTTGAGCAAGGAACACCTGGAAGAGCACAGGCATGTGCTACAGCCGCCAACAGGACCATTGTGTCTAAGGCAGGTCAGGGATCACAAAAGGATCCAACGAACATCGCTGATGCACTGAACCTTTTGCAAGACGCCAAGGCATACGAGTATTTGCTCGACGCTCTTGAGCGTAACCAGCTCACCAAGAGCGTGCTTGCCCTCAAGCAGCATGTTCATCCTGATGCATTCAGCAGTATGTTGAACATCATGGGTACGTTGGTGGCTGGTGGCATGGCCGACAAGCCTGATCTCGCCCACCCATCCCAGGGTCGCAAAGCTAAGCATCTATCACATGATGATGCTCACAGCCTGACTGGTGATACCCATGATGATCAATCGACGGGCCCGAGTGGCTCTCATCGTCTTCACCAGGCTGAGAAAGCGATAAGCAAGAAACACCCTGAGGATGATGATGCAGCATTGGGCGCAGAGATCTCAAAGGTTGTAAAGCGCCTGAGTGATTATCCCAAGTTTGGCCTATCCAAGAATATGGACTTGGCCACTTGGAAGCCACGCATGGAGCTTTTGCTTGAGCTCCATAACATCAAGCAACAAGCTTGGGGCGCCGTCGGACTAGCTTGCCTTGACAGCGCAGCGCTCTCAACGGTGAAGAACCGACTGAAAGTGTTATACGTGGAAACACCTCAGTCGGTTCCCAGACCTCACTGGGAAGATCTGTGCAAGATCCTCAAGGACTTGTACGGTAGGAAGTCTGTCTCCCAGCAAGCGTCTAGGCGTCTGTCAAGGATCCGCCAGGGTGACCGCAAGCTTGCGGAATACCTACAGGATTGGGACAACACCTTGGACAAAATCACCGATGAGGACCGCCATCCCATGTGGCAAATCGTGGAATGGCTTACCAACGACCTTTCTAACGAGTCCCTCGCTCGTGCTTGTACGCTGGATCCCCAAGGCAAGCCTTGGACCAGTTATGCTGAGCTGCATGACTTCATCCTCGTGAAGTACAACCCCATGCCGGCCGAGTATGGAGTGAACACACGGCGCGGCCAGCATCACCAGCATGGCAACAACAAGCGTCAGCACTCTCCCCAACGTGGTGAGCGCAAGCTCCCTCGGCACGGGTCGGGTAGTCACAAACCTTCCAAGCCGCATGAAAGCCACAAGGAGCATGCAGATGGTAAAACCAAGACAGGCACCCTCTCTTGCTACTACTGTGGAAAGACTGGGCATTATGCATCTGAATGTCGCAAGCGCGAGAAGGATCGTGCTGGTGGAAACACCAATGAACAGGGCGAAGACAAGCAGGATAAGGGACAAGGAAACCGCCAGAATGCCAAGGGCGTGAATGGTGGTCGCGGACCAGCAGGCCGTGGGAAGGGTTTTTGAATCCCCTAGTGGCCGGTAGTGGACAACCACTAGGGGCTGTGGCTGAGAGATCCTTGGATGTTGAACGTGCTTTCATGTTCCAAGATGATGATGTGAAACAATTGGAACGCCTCACTGGGGCTTTGTTTTCTGCTGTTTTCTGCTCTCCCATGAGCAATGACTATGCGTATCTCTCTCGCCATTTTCCACTCTTGCATCTCATCGATGATGAATACTTGCAAAATCGCACTTGCTTGATCGTTTCCACAAGACAGAAAGCAAACAAAGTACTTGAGTTGGTAAACGTAGCCCACAAGATGAACTCACTCACGCAAGTGACTGTTGCAGTTCCCATCTTTGCGGGTATCAAGAAAGAACTCTTGAATGGATGGCAACTCTTGTGTGATGTAAACAAAGGACACCACATGTGGGAGCAAGTGGGTGACTCTGTTGAGCTACGTTGTAGCACAGAACACTTCCGAGTGTACCACTTGCAGGCCAAACCTCCAAAGACCTTGTTCACACGCTCCTCACAGGCAAAGATGACAATGCAATTCGCAGGTCATCTGGCTGGGGCACGCGTACAAGTCCTAGTTGACACAGGTGCTGATGACGAGTTCATTAGTGCTTCTCGTGTGCGACAGCTAGGATTGACATGCACGCCTTGTGAGGGAAAATTCACCATCGGTGACGACCGTGAGGTCGATGTACTCGGCACATGTCGGGCAAGGCTCAAGCTAGGAGCTCTCACAACAATCGTCAACTTTACTGTCATTGACTTGACAGATCATTTTGACGTTGTTTTGGGTGATCCTTGGCTTAATGAGCATAAGGCCAATATGAGTTGGGTCACAAAGACTCTCACTGTACAAAAAGGCAAGCGTGCTATCACGCTTTCGCCTATGGAACGCTCAAAGCCCTCTCACAAGAGTGAACAATCCGTCCTTACGGCGCTTCAAGTGAAGCGATACTTGCGCAAAGGGCACAACGTATTCCTAGCGCAACTTCGTAAGGTCGATGATGACGATCCACCGTCAATCTCGAGTGATGTCAGTTCTCTCCTTCAAGAGTTTTCTGACGTTTTTGGCCCACTCTCGGATGGCCTACCGCCAGAACGGAACGTTGGTTATACAATCCCTCTCGAGCCTGGAGCAAGGCCATCATTTCGGCCCATGTATCGCCTCAGTCCTGCTGAGCATGAAGAAGCCGAATGACAGATCAAGGAATACTTGGCCAAGGGATGGATTGAACTCAGCAGCTCTCCATTCGGAGCTCCTATCCTCTTTGTCAACAAGAAGGATGGAGGTTTGCGCATGTGTGTTGACTACCGTGCGTTAAACAACTTGACGGCTAAAAACCGTTATCCCCTGCCAAGGATCGAGGATCTTTTTGACCAACTTCAAGGTGCAAAGGCCTTCTCTTCTCTTGATCTGGCTCAAGGATATGACCAAATTCGGATCACTGAAGAAGATGTTCCCAAAACTGTGTTTCGTACACATCTGGGACATTATCAGTTCCGAGTGCTGAGCTTTGGTCTTACCAATGCCCCAGCGACGTTTCAAGCCACAATGAATCACATTTTTTGTGACCAGTTGGGCAAAACCGTCTTGGTGTACCTTGATGATATCCTGGTGTTCTCAAAGAATCATGAGGAGCATGTACAACATCTGCGTACCGTGCTCGAGATCCTCCGCAAGGAGAAGTTCTTTGCCAAGATGGAAAAGTGTGCTTTTGCACAACCCGAGCTGCAGTACTTCGGCTTCATCGTTGGCAGTGAAGGAATCCGAGTGGATCCTTGCAAAGTGCAAGCTGTTGTGGACTGGCCTCAGCCATCCAATGTGGGCGAAATACGAGCCTTCTTAGGCTTGGCGAATTACTTCCGTCGCTTCATGCAAGGCTACTCTAGCCTTGTCGCACCACTCACAGCTCTCACACGTAAAGACGTGAAATGGTCATGGTCTGATAAGTGTGAGCCTGCATTTGTGCGTGTCAAGGAAATTCTGACATCTACACCTGTGCTTGCACTCCCGAATCCCGAAAAACCATACGAGGTGCTCTGTGATGCATCTATCGTTGGGATAGGGGCTGTCCTTATGCAAGAAGGACGACCGGTCGCATATGAGAGTCGCAAACTCTCAGGCGCTGAGACTCGCTACACCACAGGTGACCAAGAGTTGCTTGCGGTTGTTCATGCCTTGAAGGTTTGGCGCTGTTACCTTGAAGGTGCCAAGGGTGGATTCACAGTGGTTACAGACCACAATCCCCTGGTATTCTTTCAGTCACAACCCAACCTTTCTCGGCGACAAGCTCGTTGGAGCGAGTACTTGAGCAGATTCCACTCCAGTGGGAATACTGACCCGGTCATACGAATGTGGCAGACCCGTTGAGTCGCACTCCCTTCAACGCGGTTCTCACCACATTGCAAGCGCGATCCCTTCACACAAAAGACGTACGGGAGCAGGATGTGTCCAAGCCTGATAACCCCCTACGCCAACCACCAAAACCGACGGCGCATTTCACGCCATTCTTGCAACGTATCCGCATGGGATACTTTGATGATCCATGGTTTGAGCAGGGTAACATTGACCGATACGGCTTGGTGGAAGCCTCTGGTCTCTACTGGAAGGGCAACTTGGTGGTTGTGCCCAACTCCGGAAAGCCGCGGGATGAGATCATTTTTGAGTTCCATAACCCAGCAGCAGCTGGCCACCTTGGTGCAGCAAAAACCGGAAAGGCTCTCTCATAGCATTATTGGTGGCCTGGATGGTCGTGCGACGTACGCAAATACATCCAAGCCTGTGAGTTGTGCATCCGCAACAAGTCGAGCAACAAGGCACCAGCAGGACTGCTGAAGTCCCTCCCAGTGCCTAACTCCTCATGGGAAGAAGTGAGCATGGATTTCATCACTGGCTTACCCGAGACACCTCGTGGCCATGATGCTATCCTTGTGGTGGTCGAATCTTTGACCAAGATGGCGCATTTCATGCCCACAACCACGCATGCCACTGCCGAGGAAACAGCACGCATCTTTTGGGACACTGTTTTTCGACAGCATGGGCTGCCGTTACGCATCATCTCTGATCGAGACGTGCGGTTTTCAAGTAAATTCTGGCAAGCCCTTGGTGAGATCTTTGGCACCCGCCAAAAGATGTCCACTGGTTTTCATCCACAAACGGATGGGCAGACTGAACGGATGAACCGAACTCTGGAGCAGATGCTCCGGATGTACGTGGATCCTTCGATGGATGACTAGGATGAGTTTCTTAGTCCGGCAGAGTTTGCCTACAACACTGTTCATGAATCCACGAAGGTGATACCGTTCTTTCTGAACTACGGCCGGCATCCGATGGTACCCGTCTCCTTGGTGAGGCGCGGGGGCGGTGGGAATTAGGTACCTTCCGTCCAGGCCTTTGCCGATGGCATGGACACTCTTCTTCGCGAAGCACGTGAATACCTCCATGCATCGAAGCAGCGCCAAAAGACCTATGCCGATGCTGGTCGCCGTGACGTCACATTTTCTGACGGCGACCAGGTGCTTTTGAGCACAAAGAACATGCGTCTCAAGACCCCCGGGCAAGGAAGATCCTCCCTAAATGGGTTGGACCATTCAAGGTCACTCACAAGATTGGTGAGGTTGCCTACCGCCTTGCTCTTCCAAAGGTCATGAAGATACATGACGTGTTTCACGTCAGTCTTCTCGCACCTTATGCAGCATCAGGAACGGTTCAGCCACCGCCTGTAATGCTCCCAAGTGACGGTCAGTATGAGGTACATGGGCTCCTCCAACACCGCGAACGTACACGCGGTAAACGTGTTGTGAAGGAATACCTCGTGAGCTGGGCCGGTTGTGGACCTGAACACAATAGTTGGGAGCCTGAGAGTCGTGTCCCGGCCGCTATGATCAAGGACTATTGGCAAGACCAGGCTGCTCGCTTTCGCACTCGTGGCCCCGGGGGTACCACCCTGGCACAAGCCCCACGCAGGGAACCTTCACCTGTCAGAGTACAGAAAAGAGTACAACGGTGGCGATCTCAGACGCATGGGGACGCCCAGGCTGATGGTCGCGAGGACGCTCCTCGCAAGAGGGGGAGGAAGCGTTAGTTGTGAAAACTTTTTATGTGAACTTGGCTGATCTATGTACGATCTTGTGCTCGTGAAGGATATCAATCTCAATCTTTTGAGTTTTCTCTCCCTGTGCAATGGCGCATGATTCAATGGATGCACCTATGAATGTTTTGTTAACCAACAAAGCACATCTCCTTCCACCAAGAACCATTCTAGACCCCCTTGAACCAAGGACGGTTCACAGTATAGGGGGAGGAATGTAACAAACCTGGAAATATATATGCCACTTTGTTACGTTGCCTAGACCGCCGCCTTAAATCCAAAAGGGCTGCCGCGTCTTTTGTCCAGAAAATCGGGGTCTGGACGGCGAGGAGAATTCCTCGCCGACCAGCCCTGCGAACCGGAAGCTTCGAAGAAGCTTCCGATTCGCAAGAGGGCGACTGGATAGTGCCGCGCACTATCCGGCCACGGAGAACGCAAGCCCATCGCGGATATTCGCGATGGGCTGCGCAGGTCCTGCGTAGTCACATTGGGCATGACCAAATGCGACATCGCAAGGACCCCCATCCCATCGAGGGGCCCCTCACGAGGTCCCTCGCCATGGCGAGGGGGCTCGCGAGGGGTCACCGGCGGGCGTTCCGATAAGACCATCCCGCCGAGTGCCACCTCCACTCAATGGCGTGGCAAACACGTTTTTATAAACGTGTTGGCCACGCCATCGGACGAGGGGCGCCGAATGGTGGCAAAATACCCTCGCACGCGCGAGGATATTTTGCCACCACCTCCCCATCCCTAATCACGCCGGAAACTTAGGGTTTCCACGTGGACAACATAATATTGTTTAACGGGTTGACTCGACGAAAGAAATGTATCTAGTCGAACCGCGTCAACCCGCCGACAAAATGGACGGATAAAATAATATCCTCCATCCTCCCTCTTGGGTTGTCCTATGACGAGAATGGACTCCGCGCCCCGACCTTGGTCGGGGCATACTTGTGACAGGAGTCATTCGTGAGAGACTTCACTTCACGGCGAAGTTAATCTCCACGACGAACCTACGCGATTGCGATGAGCAATCGGGTCCCGAGGGCTCAATCACCCACAGAGGCTCGCACCCCGTTTCACCCGCCGTGTTACACAATCTCATTGATGCCTGTGCAATGTTGAATGGCAACCTTGTAGGATTATTTAGATTAACACTATCCTGTATGAGACCGTTGCCAAGTTGTCCAGTTGCTGCACACCAACCTCGGCAAGGTGGCCACAGTCTCCACCGTGATATTGTCCCAAATTTATATATACAGGTCGTCAACACGACCTCTTGGGATAGAAACCAATAATAAACTGTCCTGTATAGTGAGAAACCCCCATGTGAATATTTCCGGTAAACCATACAAAAATGTTCCACATTTTGTAATGTACTCAGAACGAGAAACGGACTATGCCACGTTGAAGCATAAGTCTATCACAGTTATCCTTGTACTCAAACACTCCCCCTCCATAGGTGCGGTGGTGATGTTGTGCATATTTTGTCCCAAACTTACTCGAAACCAAAGAAGTTGATGATTTCTTTGGTTGCATTGGGCCTCGGTTTGATGAGAGGGATGTATGCTTCCTCCTTTGATTGTAAGGTGCCTAGATGAAGTCCAGGAATTTTACTTGGTGAAAGAAAAATACCTCTCCCTCGATTTTGGCTTCTAGGTGCGCAGAAATTTCTTTCTCGATCTCCTCGTGTGCGTGTCTCGGCGTCTGGTCTGCTCCATAACAAACTTGAAGACCTGGAGCGGGTATTTTTGCCGCATAGACAGTGTTGTCACAACTAATTGACATGATACCAAACTTTTGCTAAAAAAGAATGCGGAGGCCACTTGGTCAGAACAATGACCATAACATCCACCAAATGAATGTAATACTTATGAGTGCCACTGTTAAGAAATAATACCCCGGATTTCCACCACGAAAATAGTGACTACTGAGAAAAAAAAACTATTCCACATACCCACTCTCCATGCCCGCCATCATAGCACGACAGCATTGAAACTGGACCCCGTTGATGGCACACACTACAAGGACAACATGGAAGATGACTGTAGAAATAGACCACACATTCATTCGCTTCCACTCTAACTTGGCCATGTTATGATTGTGGTCACCCATTCGTCTAGTGTATATGTCAACCAAAGATCGCAACGTAAACAACGGAAATCATTCTTGAACCCACACGTCCCCTGTTAAACTAGTCACCATGGTCAAACCTATAGAATTTCTACGTTTGTGTACAATCCATCGTACAAGAGAGTGAGGGCACACCATCTCAGTCGTCGACTCCACATTGAATGCGGTGCATGGTGTCCGCGACCACATAATGCCACATAAACGAGACGGAATAACCATGTCAAACCGACCGGTTGTAAGCAGTTCACCATACAAAGGTCATGGTTTGCATGAACCTCTTTTGTACGACTGTGGCCCTAGCGACACATGAAATGTTGATGTCGACATCCATTGTATCTCCGTAGCTATTTTTTATGCAACTCACAAATATGGCTACCGACGGTGACAGGACTGAGGCTCCAAATGGCCCTTGCCGATGGGACCATGTCGAAGTGTGTGGTGGTGAGGAAGCATTGCGTTCATCAGCCATGTTACATCCGCGGGAAGCCGCAGTTGCATGGGCTGCCACAAAGGCAGACTTCGACGTTTGGGTAACGCGCCATGGGATGCCATCATGGTCATCCACACCTCCTCATTTGGAGACCATGGCTTGGATCCTGGACATGCGTATACCCTCTTTGCATCCGCCTAACACTTGTGACCCGTGGGAGTCCTGGTAATACAGAGAGCCTCCCAGCCTTTAGTGTTGCTACAAGTGGGCATAGGAAATGTTTATTTCTTAATTCATGTATGGTATGTCCTCAAAATTCCAATCCGTGTTGACACCCATGTGGCTAAATGCACACTTTATTCCACACTTTTGTATGAGCTGTCATACACAAATTGATGTGTGGTGGTGGAAAAATTGGGTAGGAAAATTTTATACTCCTCGGTTTCTTTCCGACATGTCCTCTTCCACCTACATAAACTTGTCTTTATGCCATGTGCGATCTTCACTCAACATCATGATGTGTGTATCTGGAATGGCAACATTTTAGTGTCTACACACACATTTTGGAATGTATGACGTGCACCCAAGGAGTAGCTTTAGGTGTGTTCACTTCGGCGCATGTTGTATGTCATAGCCAGTATTTTCACATTTAGTTCCTCACTATGGGAAGTCACTCTGGTTCATGAAGGCTCACATTGAATTTCCATTACACCCTAGTCCATTGTCTAATGTGACATTGTCATAAAATTTTTAATAACACATTAGTGAAGTTTTAATTTCTAATGGTCATTCCACCCTAAAGAGAGAAATCAGGTTGAAAGCACAATGAAAACAACATGAGTAGATTGTTTGAAAACCAACATTGATTTCATCAAGTCTAGTTAAATAGAGGTCCCATGTCACATGCACTAATCCACACTTGAACGTACACAGGTATGCCATGCACGAAAAATATGACATCACAAGC
Organism: Penium margaritaceum; assembly: GCA_023375785.1. Classification (NCBI taxonomy): domain Eukaryota; kingdom Viridiplantae; phylum Streptophyta; class Zygnematophyceae; order Desmidiales; family Peniaceae; genus Penium; species Penium margaritaceum. The sequence continues at coordinate 125,671 of SZWC01002989.1, read as the reverse complement.
TGAACACTCCGCCTTTTTAGTGAACTCATCACAAGCATCATAGAACACTTCCCCAAAAGGGGATGCACACAATTCCATGCATAGTTTGGCCACTTGAAATCTGGGCTCTTCCCTCTCTGCACCTCTGAAGTTGATAGAGGAAATCTTGTAAGAGATGACCTCTCCATCATTGGTTGTACCCCCCGTGTCATGGGCCACGTGTGACTTGACCCTCTGTCGGTGTCGTTTAATACTTGATCCCCTCTTTCTCACGTTCTTCAGGAATACGTGGACCTACACACAAAAACAGGAACAAAACAAGGAATGGGCGAGGGCACTGAGTTCATCACTTATGAAAAGATGAACAAGTGTATAGTGCATGAACCAACACGTTACCTCTGGTCAGACTGAACGGACTCTATGCATCCGCTTACGTCCAATGGGCTCCTCATCCTCAGAGGTGTCCAAGGAGGAGGAACGGTCTGCATACGCCCACTCCTCAGTCTTAGTAGTCACGCACTTGGAGGCTTCGTCCTCCTCTAACGAGTCCGAGGAGGAAGACGCTCCGTCTGTTGTATTTTGTGCTTCTACGTCCGGAGTCCGAGGGTCGTGTACCTATGAGAAAAGCAGGGGGTCTATTGCATTACTTGCACCGGCAGGTTGTGCATAGTAGTTTTCGGTGTTGGACCACCCTCAGCACTTGTTCCTGTTGCGTTCTCACCAGTTGTAGCATTTTGTTCAATTGTCTGCTACGTCCATGTCTGTCACGAGCTCAACCTCAAGTAGAACACCTGAGTCGGCTCCAGTGGCAAGGCCCTCTGTTGGCTGACCCCTGCCTCATCCACCATCACCGCGTACCGCGCGTGCTATAGCAAGTTGTATTGCACAAGCTGTTACAACGTTGGCTAGCGAGAGGTCTTGTGGATTGGTGCAACTCCTTGACCAATAACTAGCCAACCCGTAGTGGCTGTAGATGCGGTCCCTCTTGCAATGGTCATACCGATACTTTCCCTTCCTCTTTGGCCTACTAGCACCTCGCTTCTTCCCAGGTGGGTCCCACCCTTTCTCTGCGTACTAAACCTCTTGCACATTGACCAAGGGCATTGGGTGACAGTATGTCCACTTCCACGCCATCTTTGTCAGGTGTATGTCCAGATACATCTCCGGGCTGACTCCTGCATCAAGAGAAGGCTGACAACATGTTGGCATGGGTAGCCATACTCGGCCCACATGCCATTGCTGCACTTCTCCATGTTTTAGTCCACCTCTTGCCTGGTGAGGCTCCCGACACAATCCTAGAGAGTGGTCCTGCTGAGATGTTATTGTTCTACCGTGCGTGCTGTGTGTAGTTTTTCATCCTCCCACTAGTGAGGGGGACAGGCGTAGTCTCGCACTCATGGATAAGCTTCCGCTGTTCTATAAACAACTTTCGCACCCACACATACAGTTACGCAAAGTAGTAGAAGGCGTACACATGGCGGAGATCCATGACGTGGCCGTTCAATGACTTGGCCTCATTGTTGTTCGTGTGTCTGCCACGTGCCACGTGTGTGTAGAACCTACTCCACCTAGTGGGATTCCCAGTTCTCCTCCAATGTCGAAGACATACTCCAAGCATTGCTTGGACATTCGTGAAAGCTCGTTTTGAGCGTGGTTGAACTCCCTGGCGACGAAGGCATGCACGAGGGTCCAAAACAGGTCCGCTGCCACCCAACCCACTTTGGGCTTCACGTTCTCTCAGATGTGCTGCGCATAGATACTGTGTGTTGCACCTGGCATCTCGCGGACCACAGCAATGAGGAACCCTCTATCACAGTCGGAAATGATTGCTATTCCATGCTCCCGTGCCCTGGGATGCGCCTTCGGCACTCGTTGTACAAACAACGACCAGTTCTCCTTCTCCTCCTGACCACATAGCTCTCACGTCATGGGCACGGAGTGGTTGTTGGTTTCCCAAAACTAGGCAATGAGGAGCACTTGTTTGAAACCATTCTTAAAACATTTGACGTCCATTTTTATCAGACAGTGAACATGGTTCTAGCCCTCACGACTGGCTTTGGGAGCGATGAAGGCCCGAAGGAAGAGGGCATTCGTATCCTCCTCGACGCGTTCCATGGTTTGCGGATCCACCCTGTTCAACTGAAAGACATACAGTGCATATGCATCTCCACTTACACAAGGGTCTTGCAAAGTAGTACGAAAAGGTGCAAAATACGACAGGAAAGCAGGTGCACTAACCTCTGTAACATAGGCTGGGAAGAGAGACCACGAGAGTGTCTTCCCCCCCATTGACTTCTCCTGGCCGGCTTCTTTTCTTGGTACACGACCGAGTAGTGGACCTTCTTACCAGTCCGTGCCTCAACAATCTGTTACAACACCTTTGTGTCAGTGGATGGCTTCTTTTTTATCGTCTGCTCAATGTGAAACAGGTACCATGCAGCACAATGTGCCCGATCGCCCTTCTTGGTTGTGGGGGTGCATTTTTTATTGTCTTCATACTCGATCACCGCGATGTTGTCGTGTTTGCACTCGCATCGTGCCTTTAGTAGCCATGCGTAACATACCGCAATGTACCTAAAGGTGGGTGGGCTCACTACGGACTAAGGAAAGCAGCATGTTGCGGTCGAGTTTAAAATATTCGACAGCTTCCTAACAGGCCTACATGTTGCGGGAGGCTCTGGCGCTCGGGAAATCTGTGCATCTTGTGCTAAGCTTGCGTGCGTGAGTAGGACTTGCAAATTTGTGCCGGTTTTGTCCGGAGGAGGTGGTGGAGATTCCTCATCAGACGACCCTACACAAAAGACACAAACAATCATGTCAGACATGTGGGTAAAAAAAATTGACGAGGACATATAGTGTTTGGCGGATAGTGAAGAGCGTCTTTTGACATAACAAGAGGTCCAACCCCGTTGGATGCGATGCCATTTCTACAGACATAATGGATTCAACCTATCTGCACATTAACTACAAAAGGAACGAACGCGTTGACTTCCGCCAATTCGCATTTTGCAGTCCTCAACACGCCCAGGAGAGCGCATGGTCATGCGCTCTACAACACTGATGCAATAATTGTAGTCGTGCTCCACCCAGTTGGTGAATAGGAAGGAGGACTCGGGGTGGTAACAGGAGACGAGGACCTTGTGAGGATTTTCGTTCTCGTCTTCTAGGTAGTCGCATCCAATGGAATAGAAAATGGTGGCCATCTTAGCTGAAAGCGGTTATAACAATGTATGCCATGCATCGTAATATGCGTCCCACCCACAGTGTACACTTGGCAAATCCACCCGCCAGCATGAGGAGTGTCATCCCACAGACAGAGGCCAGTTGCGATGAAGTGGCAACATCGCAAGGACATGATGAGTACACATGAACAATGGATGAATGTGTCAACCCACCTGAGGCAACGGTCTAAAAACGGAGTATAGTGACATCCGCCGACCGCTCATAGCATTTCAGCTATGAGAAGATATCCTCCTCAGGATCGTGTTTCCACACTGTTCAGCTCACAAAGCTTGTCCCTTCCGTGGCCTCTCGGTTTCCCCTTTTAGCTTGTCCCAAGTCTTTTGTATCTGCCCTTGGTTGGCCAACTTATGCCTTAGTTTTCAACACAAGTCTCAAGGGTAAGAAGTGGATAAGTAATCACATGCAAGTGACATGTACTTATAGTCCTACAGCCGGCTCTAGAATTGTGTGCGCAGTGGCTCCTTGGAGGGCCACTTCCAAGGCAATCCTGGGCCACCTCACTAGTCCGCCACGTCATGCGTCCTATGACCGCCAAGTGGCAACCTCCACTGGAAGCATCCTAGAAGCTTCCTCTCATCCTATGGGTNCACAAGTCTCAAGGGTAAGAAGTGGATAAGTAATCACATGCAAGTGACATGTACTTATAGTCCTACAGCCGGCTCTAGAATTGTGTGCGCAGTGGCTCCTTGGAGGGCCACTTCCAAGGCAATCCTGGGCCACCTCACTAGTCCGCCACGTCATGCGTCCTATGACCGCCAAGTGGCAACCTCCACTGGAAGCATCCTAGAAGCTTCCTCTCATCCTATGGGTCACAAAGAAAATTGCCCGTACCAGGGTTCGAAGCCGTGTCCTCATGGCTCTAACTCTGGAGCGCTAACCATTGCGCTTCACAGGCTTGTCGCATAGGGCGTCTACCGGCTAGACTATCAGGATTGGACGTAGGGGACTTACTCCAAAGGAGTAGTGCATGCCTACACTTGTCCAAAGTACAACAGTGGTCAAGGGGCACTACAAAATGACAAACTCTCCCTTGCACCTCTGTCCACCTGCTGTGAGCCCTCCAGTTGTCTTGGCCTTCAGTCTTCATCTGCTGCGTTGACCATACCAATCCCTTGAGTACCTGTAAAGTGCAAGTCGCTGTCAAGCGTGTTTGTCATGCAATCTGCAAGCATCTTCTTCGTCTTCACGAACTCTAGGTCACAATCTCCTTGGCAACAAGATCGCGCGAGTAGTGGTACCTGATGTCAATGTGCTTCGTGCGCCGGGAGATGACATCATCCTGTGCCATTGCCATGGCACTCTTGTTGTCGATGCGGACCACCATTGCTTCTGTCTGTGGTACTTTCATCTCAGCAGTGAAAACTACGTAGCCACTGTGTCTCTTTGCATGCTTCTGACAAAGCGATGTACTCTGCCTCAGCGGTAGAGAGGGAGACACAGTCTTGCTTTCTGCTTGCCCAAGAGACTGCACCACCGTTCAAGAGACACACGAAGCCCGAGGTGGACTTTCTGTCATCGATTCTTCCTCCCCAGTCGGCATCTGTGTAGCACACAAGTCGCAGTGGGTCAGATCCCTCTTGGCCTCCAAACTGGAGTCCCATGTGTCGTGTCTTCTCAGATAGCGAATGATGCGCTTGACTGCTTGCCAGTGCTGTGGTCCTGGATTGGCCACAAACCTGCTCACTTGTCCCACAGTATAGCAGATATCAGGGCGTGTTCCAACCATGGCATACATGAGGCTACCAACAGCAGACTGGTAGGGAATGTTCTCCATCTCACGCCGTTCTGCTTCTGTGCTGGGGCTCATGGAGGAGGAGAGCTTGATGTCTGTTGTCATGGGCGTGCTGATGGGTTTGCAATCCTCCATGTTGTAACGCTTCAAAACCTCCATGATGTACTTCGTCTGGTTCAATTCGATGGTACCTGCTGCTCGGTTGCGGTGGATGGCGATCCCGACGTAGCTCTCGAGAGGACCCATGTCCTTCATCTTGAACCTGTTGCTGAGGTTTGTCTTCAGCTCATTCAGCAGCTCGACGGAAGACGAGAAGATGATGAGATCGTCCACATACAGTGCAACCAGCATCAGACCTTGCTCATCCTCTCGCACGTAGACATTAGGGTCGTTCTGGCAGTGCACGAAAGCAAGTCCGACCATGAAGCCGTCCATCTCCTTGTACCACATCCTTGGGGCCTGTTTCAACCCATAGAGCGCTTTGATGAGTTTGCACACTTTGCCCTCTGGAGCCTTGACTCCCTCAGGCACCTCCATCAACACCTCTTTGTCCAGCTTCCTGTAAAGGAAAGCTGTCTTGACGTCCATCTAGTGGATCTCCAAGTTTTTGGCAGCAGCAGTGGCCAGCATGGATCTGAGGGAGGCGAAGGTGACGACTAGCGCAAAGGTCTCCTCGTACTCTGAGCCTGCACGCTGGGAGAATCTCTTCGCCACAACTCTCGCCTTGTACTTGTCGATTGTGCCATCCTACTTCAGCTTCTTCCGAAGAACCCACTTCGACCCCACCACGTGAGCATTTGGGGGCCTGTCCACCAGAACCCATGTCTCATTCTCCTCAATGGACGCGAGCTCGCTGTCCACTGCCTCCTTCCACTTGGCCGCATCCGGCCTGGTCATAGCGTCTGCCACTGTCACAGGCGCTCTCTGAGCCAAGCACGACCAGCTGAGTCCGGTCCATGTGCCGCTGTCAGCATCGTACTGTTTTGTGGCTTTCTTTTGACGCATGCTCCACTGAATTGTCCCTGCTGGTGGGTCGTTGTCATGCTGCTGGTGCTATTGCTGCTGTTGCTGCTGCTGGTGGTGGTGCTGCTGCTGGTGCTGCTGCGATGATGCTTGCTGCCTTGGTGATCCTTCGTCAGAGGAAGAGCCACTTGCCTCAGAGTCAGACTCTGAAGCCTCGGACGACTCAGACTGAGTGTCGGAGTCCGTCGCTGTATCAGCCTGCACAACCGCTCTCCTTGCAGAATCACCCCCTTGATTCACTGGCGCGATCTGCCAGTTGTCAGGTGCTTGATCTCCTGACTCAAGCAGCACGATCCACTCTTCCGATTTGGGGGCGTGGACCGCATCTAGCACCTCTCCCTTTCCAAGCGTCCTCTCATCGAACTCGACGTCCGGCTTCGGATGAGCTTTCCAGCAGTCTGGTCCCACAGCCCGTACGCCTTGTGTGCGGTGTCGTAGCCGACCATGACGCACTTGCGGGCACAAGCATCCAACTTCCCACTCCCTTCGCCTGCTTGGACCTTTGCCCAGGCAGTGCAGCCGAACACCTTCAGATGTGAGGCATCCGGCTTCTTTCCCGACCACACCTCTTGTGGCGTCTTGAGCTGCTTCTCTTGCTGCTTCTTTCCCCGCCTACGAAGTGCAGCTGCAGGGGTAAGGTTCACGAGGTAGCAGGCCGTCCTTGCAGCTTCCGCCCAGAAGCAAGGTGGAAGTTTGGCATCGAAGAGCATGCTTCGCGTCATGCCGAGGATGGTCTGGTTCATGCGCTCGGCAACGCCATTGCTCTACGGGGTGTAGGGCGTCGTGGTCTGGTGGTTGATCCCGTGTTGGTTCAACCAACCCTTGCACGCCTCGTACTCACCACCGTTGTCACTGCGCAGCGCCTTGACCTTCTTCTCAGTCTGCTGCTCCACCATGGCGAAAAACTCTTGCAGCTTCTCCTTGACCTCTCCCTTTCCCTTGAGGAAGTAGATCCACACCTTGCGCCTGTGGTCGTCGATGAAGGTCAGAAAGTATTTGCTGCCTCCGTTTGAAGGCGTGCGGAATGGTCCGTACACGTCGGAGTGGATCAGGTCCAAGTTGGCCGCTGCACGCTGACCATTGCGCTCGAAGCGCTTCCTCTTTGCCTTGCCTTGGAGGCATGGCTCACACAGCTTCTTACACCCAGCCTCGTCCTTTGCCTTGCAACCCTCCATTCCACGAACCACCTGCTGTTGCTACATCACCTGCAGCGTGCTGTCGGCTACGTGCCCAAAGCGCCTATGCCACAGCTCAGCATCTGTGTTTTTGGTGGAGGTGACAGCCACAGCGGCTGCCTCTCGTGCAGTCTCAGGTGTTTGCACCACCGTCTCGGCGGCACCCGCATTTCCCTCATGTGAGCTCTCTGCAGGCTTGGTCTGCATCACATAGAGCCCGTCGACTCTTGGGACCTCTGCGACGAGGTCATCTTTGGCGTAGGAGATCTTGATGTCCTTGTTCTTGACGATCACAGCCTCCTCCTGTGTGAAGACAACCGTCATGTCGTGGTCCGTGATTTTGGAGACCGACAAGAGGTTTGTTGCAAATGTGGGCATGTAAACCACACTCTGCAGTTTCAGATCCTTCTCTACACCATTGACGCTGATGCTGATCAGCTTGTCTCCCTCGCCCTTAGCGTAGGCGACACCGCCATTTGCGCACCGAAAGCGATGGTCGGTGTGTTCAATGGAGACGAAGCCAGCCTTCTCCCTCGAGGAGTGATGGTCGGTGCCAGAGTCNCCAGGCTTGCCACAGTTGTGGCACTTCCCAGGACGCTTTGAACCCTTTCCACCGCCACCATTGCCTTTTCCCCCATTGCCACCGCTTCCGCTGTTGCTCTGACCAGAAGAAGAGTTGTTGCTGCTGCGACCATCATACCGAGCGGCATAGGCTGAGATGTTGGCCTCACTGCCGCTGCGACGCATGGCCTCATTGCGTACGTACTCGGACACTGCCTCATACGTCAGCTCCTCCTCCTTCCAACCGCCCAAGACGGTGATCAGAGGACCCCAGCTTTCAGGTAGCGCCATGATGAGAATCATGGCCTACATGTTGGTGTCGATTTTCCAGTTCATCTGGGTCACTTGTTGCAGCAAACCTTCAAACTGCAACAGGAAGGCCGGAATCGACTCTCCCTCGCTCACTCTCATCACAATCAGCTTTTGAAGGATGAAGAGGCGATTAGCCAGAGCCGTTGACTGGTGCACACGTGCAAGCTTTTCATAAGTCTTCGATGCGAGGGTGATGCCGTGGAGATGGGCATGCTGTGACTCATGCACTGATGTCACAAGGATGGCTAGCGCCAGCTCGTTTTTGGCGCTCCATGCTTCATACCCAGGGTCATCTTTTGGTGGTTCAACCTCTTCTCCAAGGAACATCTTCAAGTAGCCGCGCACTCTCATGACAATCTCAAACTGCCATTTCCACAAGGGAAATTGTGAACTTGTCCCTGCGAACTTTGTCATGCCACCATTGATCTGCTCAAGGCTGAGCGTCGTAGGTGGCGTCGTCATCCTGCTACTCTACTACGTTGCTTCTCTGCTTCGTTGAGGCCGATGTAGGCTGATGTAGGTTTTTGTCTGCTACCGATTTTGGAAGGTACAGATCCGTTGCTTACCCCTCCAGTTGATGGCCACTAGCTATTGTGGAGGAAGTGCTCCCACAGACACGAGGTCGTACCCACAAGGGCAGAGCTTGTCTCGTTAGGACTCAAGGGTCATACCCACAAGGGCAGAGCGTGTCCTCGTTTCTTGTCCGTGGAGAGCGGTTTGGACCACGAGCCGAACTCGTGTCTGTCCTCTCACACTTGAACGCACCTTAGGCCTAGGTAGGCCGACGATGGAGCAGATGCAGCTGAGTCTTCAACGCCGCGAGTCTTGGATGCCGATGAACCTGCCACTTATGTGAGCGGAGGGTTTGCAATGGTCACTGATCAGTGTGGACCCATAACCCTTTGTCAACCCGCCTGAGGCAAACGGTCTAAAAACGGAGTACAGTGACATCCGCCGACCGCTCATAGCATTTCAGCTATGAGAAGATATCCCCCTCAGGATCGTGTTTCCACACTGTTCAGCTCACAAAGCTTGTCCCTTCCGTGGCCTCTCGGTTCCCCCTTTTAGCTTGTCCCAAGTCTTTTATATCTGCCCTTGGTTGGCCAACTTATGCCTTAGTTTTCAACACAAGTCTCAAGGGTAAGAAGTGGATAAGTAATCACATGCAAGTGACATGTACTTATAGTCCTACAGTCGGCTCTAGAATTGTGTGCATAGTGGCTCCTTGGAGGGCCACTTCCAGGGCAATCTTGGGCCACCTCACTAGTCCGCCACGTCATGCGTTCTGTGACCGCCAAGTGGCAACCTCCACTGGAAGCATCCTAGAAGCTTCCTCTCATCCTATGGGTCACAAAGAAAATTGCCCGTAGCAGGGTTCGAAGCCGTGACCTCATAACTCTAATTCTGGAGCGCTAACCATTGCGCTTCACAGGCTTGTCACATAGGGCGTCTACTGGCTAGAGTCTCAGGACTGGACGTAGGGGACTTACTCCAAAGGAGTAGTGCATGCCTACACTTGTCTTAAGTACAGCAGTGGTCAAGGGGCACTACAAAATGACAGAATGGTCACAACCCGTATCAACGACGAGAGAGAATGTTTACATCACATGGCGGTTCGATGACTTACCATGACAAAAACCGTTGCAAACCATGCACGAGGGAAGACCACATTTGGAGGGGATTAAAAAAATCATACCATGCTCCTCAAATTAAAAAAACGACGAGGCAATGCATGTCACCGTCGAGCGACCGACGTTGACAGCATGTCGCTTGTCCTCCAAATATACGACAGGTGGTGCCACTTGTATGTGGACAATAGTTGAAAATGTCCTCCTGGCAGCCCATCACATCATCAAGATATGGGAGGGTTAGACTCCGTTAGGATGTTGTCGATGTTGACATACAATAATGTTGCTTTGTGTTTGGCATTGACGCCGTCTTACTACGGTTTCTGTATGAGAGTGATGTCATCCTTATCAAAACCATCTAAATTTCAATCCCCCTGTCCAAAGGGTCCAAGAACGTTGGGGTGAAGTGAAGATTTATGCGCATATTTGGTCTTTCAAAAGTCGTACTCTACGTCAAGTCACTCTGAAGGCACATGAGTCGGGGTTCATTTCACGGGTTGTCAAACATTTGACTGGAACCAGTAAAACTTTAAACATGATGCTTCACATACCCACTTTTTCCAAAAACATTCATCCGCAACTGGTGTAGCGTGTACAACATTGAAATAATTGGCGCGCCATGTATGACATCACGCGATTCGTGAAAGTGGGTACCATGTCCAATTTGTCCAAAAATTGGCCAAGAAAAAATTCGGAGGCCCAACTGTGGAAACAATGAAAGTAGGCCTACTTGGAGTACCTCCCACATGTATGTGTCCATTTTCCTTATGCATTTTGTCATCTCCAGGCCTCTCCTCTTTTTCTTCTTCAAGGTTGGGTGTCTTCATGCTCGTAGGTTGCTCGTTGGAGACTAACCTATGATAGTGGTGTCCAAGGTTGTTGTCCGTTGCACTTTGAAATGCAGGCTTTCTATTGGGAATTCCTATGATGATGTCAACTGTTGGAAAGGAAGAAGGTGAGCTGGCAAAGGAGTGCTGGTGGCCAGAAAAAACCGTCTGACCCTCAGCTTACTTTGAGGTGGGATGGAGAAAGCCATTTTTGCACTTCAGGGGCTCATTTTGTTGGATTTGCATGCAATGTTTCATTTTGGGGTTGCTAGCTGAGGCTTTGTCATTTTTTGGAGACAGCCTCCTACCTTTGTCTCCTCCTTAGAAGCTAATTTGTCATTCTGGAGTTTGCCCCTTGGAAAGAAACAGCTTTTGCACTCGTTTGGAGTCACGTATCCCCCCTTTTGTAGTTTGCATTTTGCATGAAATTCCAGGACAGTGTGAGCAATTTCGTTTGGTCAATCTTTTCCTGTAGTTTACATTGTAGCACTGAAAGAAAAATTTATTGCCATAAGAGATCGCATTGGAGGAAATGGGCTGGCCACATGCTTTGTTCCGCGTGCAGCCGCATGCCCTCGCTTGATTGCTCCTCTCGCTCGCTTGCTTCCTCATTCTTCACTGTTGGAGAGACTTTCACCACTTCCATCGGTCCGGGAGGTTCCGTGGCCATTGACCTATGCGATCACCAGTGTGGCTGGAGTATAATTTGTCTCCCCATCGGGATTCACCATTGCGATGAGTGCACATACAGGTGTGTCGTCTGTCTGTTGCTTCCGTCATTGTTTTGCTTCGTCATGAACTTTTGTTGTGCTGCATTTTGATTTATGCCACTCCCCCTCCTCCCTGTTTTTCATAGAGGGAAAGGAGAATCATGGCTTCCACATTGGAAAGCCGCAGGTTCCACAGTGCTCAGTATGCTTGTTCCCGTGAGCATGCTTCCTAGAGCAAGCGACTGTGAGCCGTGAGCTCAACACCGCGTATCGATGATGCCATCTGGCGTGCGCTTTGTAGAATGACCACGCAATCGATTGTCTACGTATTGTTGGCTTCACTACCTCGAGTGATGTTTCCCTGCACCAATGGCGGGGTCAACCGGATTTTGCAAATTTTGATCCGGTAGAACCACTTGCAAAAAATCTGCCACGGAAGATTTTGCAGCTCCTGCTGCTTGCTGCTGCTGCTGAATCCGATACTATTGTTGACATTTTTGTGTAGTATGCAACTGCCCCTTTAAGGAAGAGTGGTAGTGGGCCTCCGCCTTTGTCAGTTCAGAGGGCGATGTCAACGGAGCACCACAGACTTTAATTTTGTGTGAATTTTCAAGTTCATCAACCATTCCTTGTAGAATGTGATGGATGCTACTTGCTCACATGTTACAAACTGGACATGTGGTCTAATTGTGAAACGACGATGATCCAAGGTGGCCAAGGCGTAGGGTGGAGGTTTCCAATAGAGCTTGAATGACTTTCTTTTACTTCACCGCCATACTTCCCCTTATCGTTACACTTGCAACTGAGTGCACTTCATGCATCACGAAGCACGTGGACAGGTCCTGCTACGTGTTGAGCAACATGGTATGGGTGCACATTTTGTCTTTTGCATGCTGATGAAGTTGTTCCTTTTCGTTCAATACTACATGAGTGCACTTGAGGTGAGTCCACATTCCATGGTGTGTTTATTGAGGATGTCCTTTGGAACCCTTTTGTCGCAAAGTGTGCTGCTTGCTTCGAACCAGGCACGTGCACGAGGTAATTTGTGCTATCAAGGACCTTCGGCCGGATCCAATATTCGCGGATGTTGATGAGCTTTTCTGTCCTTTAAACTTTATAGAGTTGGAAAGGTTGATTATAGACTTGTTTTCGACATGGAATTCAGTGGGAATTTCCTTTCAATATCCGATGTCATCAAGAAGGTTCTGCAAGTAGGTCACCTCCTCAGTGGTAGATGAAGTTATAATGTACCCGGCTTTGGCAGGGTTGAATGTGATGATTTTGTACTACTTGCTCAACCATGAGATAGTTTTGTTAGATTTAAGGCACATGAAGTCAGTGGTGCTACGTCAATCCTCCTCTGTGCCTAAAAAATCTATGTCACTGAAGCACTTCAACTCCAAGTCCTTGGAATCACCAAAGCACATTGTTGTGTCCTTGTTTGTCTCCTGTACATGAGGGCACAATTGAGCTCTTTACATGCTTGAGTTGAGCAGGTTCTTATTCCCATGTGCAAGGTTCTCCAAAGCATACTATACGTGAGGACGTGTGCAGCTTGCAATGTGCATGAGTGATCCACCTCTACTTTGATCGTCTGTTTCACTCCTCTTCCTTTCTCTGTGATGCGTCAGCTACTACTAGGTCAAAGGTGTATGTACATGTCTCTCGGGCACGTCAAAGCGTTCATAGAATTGGGTGCTGCAGGTATCCTAAATCATCTCCAAAATGCGCAAGTCGTGCTTGCGCTTGATGTTGATGCAGATGTAGTACTTGAAGGTTGTCATGAGGGTGATGTTTGACTGGATGAACTCAGAGGATGGTCCAATGATGAGGACATCATCCACGTACACGCGTGCGTAGCAGTCATGTTGAGCGCCAGGAGAAATTTTGTGAAAAGAGGGACGGGCTCCGTAGGCTGATGGCTTCAAGTTGAAGTTTTCCAGCTGTGCTTGTAGCTTTGTGTACCATAAGTGATGACTCTGTTTGAGCCCATAGAGGCTCTTTACCAACTTACAGACTCTACCACTCCTTTCTTTGTATCCTTCCGGTTATTTCGTGCACATCATAGTGTCCATCTCTCCATTTAGGAAGGTGTTATCAACATCAAGCTCTTGCACTGTGTAGTCCTCAATTGTTGCAATAGCAAGCATGATGCGTGTTGTTTTGTAATGGCTCACAGGTGTGTAGGTCTCATAAAAGGTTTTGTCTTCCATCTGCGTGAATCCTTTTGCTACTAGACGCGCCTTCAACTTATCAATGATGCCATCAGCCTTTGTCTTGATCCAGAAGACCCACTTCATCCCAACGGGTCGTGACTGTGGAGGCGTCTCAGTGAGTTCCCACGTCCCCTGTTCTATGAAGCTGTTGTACTCCTCATCCAAGGATGCTTCCCACTCTGTTGCATGTTCTCCAACTAGAGCTTCTTTAAGTGATTTGGGCTCACGTGGGAGATCCTTCACTTGGCGTGAAAGAAGTGTTACAAGGTGTGTCTTGGCAAAGTCTGCGAGGGCAACCTCGTCCTCTTTGTAGACTGAGCATGCTATAGTGGCAAGGTTGTACTCATCTTCATCATCCCCTCTCTGTTTCTCCATCTGCTTCTATAGGAGACGTGTGAAATGCCACTCACTCAAAGCAACCAATGCCTGTACCTTCCTTACCCCCTATAGACTATTCTGCATAGGTTCCACCTAGACTTCATCATGTCGTACATCAATAGGCTTGTTATCCAAGGTGGGGCATTCAAGGTGGTAAGCTCTCAGGGGCACACATGCACATCGTCTCCTTATGTACCTCATCGAGATCTTTAAGGGTGAGTGGAGCTGGGTCTTCTATCAAATCTTCTTCCACCAGTGGTTTTACGTAGGATTCATAGAAAGTTTGTAGTAGATCAAGAGTTTTTGCTCGCTTGTCCTCCGAAGATGCACACGTGAGATTCTCAAAGAGGATGGCATCACGGCTGACCATAGTGTACCGTGAGTCCATTTCAAAGAACTCCCTGTCTTTCATGTTGGAGGCTTGGCCAATGAATAGCCCCAATCATTCCATGTCCATTAGCTTCCTCCTTCACTCTTTTGGCACATGTAAAAGTGCCATGCCGTTCGGAGCGCTTTGATGTCTGGGTTGTCCTCGTGCAAAGTGTGAAATGATGTCATGTCTGGCAATGATGTGTGACATTATTGAGTGCGTGCCTCAATGGCCTACTTGAGTGCATAGGACCACCAAGAGTTGTTTAGCTGAGCACTAAAGTGCATTCACTTGACTTACTTTTCTATGGTCTGATTTGGACATTCTACGATGCCATGATGGTGCAATGTGTAGGGCACCAAAATTTGCTGCACGATGCCTATGTCTTCAAGACAAGTCTTTAAATTAGAGCTGGTGAAATCTGTAGCATTGTCAGGATGTAGGAATTGCAGTTTTTTGTTGTTCTGCCTCTCCGCCATGACCAACCACTTGAAAACGTTTGTAGGTGCCTCATCTCTTGTCTTGAGGGCATAGCATCAGGTCAAGCGTGTTCCGTAGTTCATAACGAGGAGGAACTATCGTTGACGAGAGTTCATCATTGCCATTGGTAGTGGTCCAAAAAGTTCTATGTGGACCAGCTTGAGCTTGTCATGAACGTCATACCTTGCTGGAGGAAACACTTGTCGTGGTAGCTTTGCCCTTACACAATCTTCACAAGGATATGCTATGACTTTGCTGTCACAATTTCTAATATTGATTTTCTCAAGCTGCTGTTGCCTTTTCATGGTCTTCACTAGTTGATTGCTCAGGTGGCCAAGTCTCTTATACCACATGGACATGTATGCACCAGTAGACCAGTGTAGGCACGTAGCTGTGAACGGAGCCTCTTGAGCTTCTGGAATAGGTGAGCTGAATCAAGCTCAATCATGACATGAGGACGAAGATGTCCTTAAGCAAAGACATCCCCTTCATGGCTCCTAAGGGTGATGCTGTCATCCCTGCTCACATTGTGGACCTCCCTCTTTATCATCCATCCTAGTGACAGAAGGTTGATGGTGATCTTACGGATGTAGAGAACATCTCCAAACATCACCTGAGTTCTGTTATACCTTGTTGGTACCACTCTCCCTTTCCCCAACACTGACACTTGTTGGTTATTGGTGACAGTGATGAAACCCTTGGTCCTAGGTTGGAGATTCTGGAGAGAAGTCTTGTCAAATGTGATGTGTGATGTGCACCCGCTGTCGAGGTACCACACATATGGCAAGCAAACAAGGTCATTCCTCTGTACATCCGAGAGCTAAAAACACAGATTCTGAGTAGTCAAACTCCTTATTGCCTCCTTTTCCTTTATTTCTTAATTTTCTGCTGAGACTCCTTCTTGTCTCCCTCCTCTTTCTTCTCTCTTCTTTCTACCTCATATCTCCTTCTCCTTGTAACCCTTCTTCCTCCTTGCCTACTCCTCATCCGCATTCCTCTTTCTATAGTCTATTTGTATGTTGCCAATCTTCTTGCAGTAGTGGCCTTCCACTACAGGCTGTGGTCTTGATTGCTGGCCAAAGGAGCTGCAGATACTAGTGTTAGGGGAGATGGGTGGGAGGATGCCGAGCTCATTTTTGGCTGGCTCGTCCAGGACCACTGAGTTGCATTGATATGACCGACAACTGCTGTTTAAAAGGGTGTGTTTGATATCTATATTGCTTTTGCCCTGGCAAGCTTGCAACTGCATTGCTTTGTGAGTGGAGTCTTACATATGTACACCTCTGTCCATTCAACCTCTTGCTTGAACTTTAACACATCCCTCATGTTCTCTCAGTCACCTGTTGACCCACATAGGAGGAAGGTCACATGTACGGGCTCAGAGATTGGAGCATCTGTTACAGTGAGGTGATCATGAAAGGACTTAGCTTTGTTGATATAGTCCTCTATGTTGTCAAAGTTGTTGAGGCTGATGTGTATTAGGTATATAGATTTGGGTAATTCCCACCTCCTCGATTAGGAGGTGGGACTTGAAGTTGGAGTCTCACGACATGTGGTTCCGTAGCAGGTAGGAATAGGCATGATGGATAGTTTCAGCTGCATTCTCAAACATCTTGATAACTTGTTGGATGTGAGGACTGAGTTGATTGTCCAGAACCATATATGTAACTTTGGTGAAGTACGTGAAGTCCGCCACCGCTTGTGGTGGCGATCCGAGTGGTAGAGGTGAATAGTGCCCAATATAGAAATCCCATAGGCAATAAATCTGGGTGACTTTCTTGTGTGCCCGGTGTAAAAAGCTCTTGCCATCAATTTTTTCTACTTTGATTTTATATAGCTAGAAGGATGTTGCAACTGCGAGTAATTTACTCTCCAGGCGTAGACATGGTGTTCTTGCTGCTGCTGCTGTTGGGGATGGCACTAGGATCTACTACATGGGTATGGCTAGATGCGGCTGAACGCCGGGCACTCCGTCTGTTGTAGAAGGCTGGGTGATGTAGGCTTGCGGCATAGGTTCCTGTTGTACCGGATGTAATGTTGCCTTGGGTGGCACCAATGGCACGCCTTGGAGTTGTGCCAAAAACTATTGCGGCACTTCTCCATTTGCAGATGCTCCATCTTGAGGTAGGTGTGATTTTGATGCTTTCAAGGGCTGTTCCCATTGCATTGACCACTGATGTTTTTCATCATCTCTTGCTACATCTACTGATGCTACTATTGTTGATACAGAGCCAGATGCTGCTGCTATTGAAGTTGAGCATTCTACACTGCTAAAGCATAATGTGATTGCTACAACTGTTTCGCATGTGATGCTTGAGCAGTATGAGTGAACTGCTCTTGCTATTGAAGTAGCTCTTGAGCTCCAATCTGCTACCTCAATTCCTCTCTCTCATGTTCCACAATATGTCGTGCCAATGCTTCCTGTCGTGCCATCCGATGCGCTTTGTCCGCCAAGCGTTGCACCTCTATTGCTTGGCATTGTGCGCGAAATGCAACATGACATCCTTGCTCCTGATCCATGCATAAACCATGCAAGACAGACTCATTGTCGTTTGAGGAGAAGCCTCCATGGGATTCTCAAGCTCTATGTCACTCATGAGAACCTTTGTGACTGTGCAATGTATATGATAAACTGCGAGGCGGATGCGTCAACCTTGTTGTTCCCACTCCCCTATACAACAATAGTGGAGAGCGTCCCCACCAACTCTACACTCTATGCCAGTTGAAAAGCACAATCATACTCTCATGCCATGTTAGTTTTTGGGAGGTATAGTTAATCGTCCCCATTTTATACATGCCACATCCAGTGTATTAGGTATATAGATTTGGGTAATTTCCACGAAATTTTCTTAAGGGTGAATTGTCCTGTGTTCATATCGAAAACAGTGGACATGGTACCTGTGTCTTGGTAATTGCATGTTATAAATTAAGAACAGATGAAAAGAATATGATAGTGTGGGTGAAATGTACCATTGACGTATATATGTCCTGAAACATTCAGGGTGGCTCTATTTGTGAATAGGATGTTTACTTCCTTATTCGTGACCTCGAACAAGAATTATGTTCATGTCGAGCATATTTGTGCTGTTACTCGATTGTCTTTCTATCCGCGACAAACTGCCGAACTCGTCCCCCACCCCTCCCCCCTCGACTGTACACTTTACCTGGTTTGTGTATCGTAGAGCAACTCTTCTGTGCACTAGTGTATCTTGTACACTTTACCAATACAACATAGCTTTTGGGGGGAGGGGGGGGGGTCATCACGAGATCCGATCCCCCCCCCCCCCACGATGACCAATTGTATTAAGATCGTGTATCGGGGCGTGTATTGTGATGACGATGTATTTTGTTCACGAATGCATTGTACATTCTTGTATCTTCTTACATGTCTATCACCTCTATTTCGATACACGCACCATATACATTCGCCCAATACACTTTGATAATATGGGGGGGGGGGGGGGGGGGGGCTTGGTCTCCGGCTGTCCCCCCCCCCCAAAAGGTTCGAGTGTATTGGTGAAGTGTATCTGGTCAGTGTATCCGGATTACGTGGTTCAGCGACAAAAAAAAACACTAATGTACTGTGAGGTAATCGTTTCACGATAATCGCCAACCGTCGATGTTGGGTTATCGACGATCACGATCGAACAGGTGGGTATTTGTTGACCGTTACACTTACAGAACCTCGCGTGTCGACCGTCGATTGTCGACAATATACGGTTGTGAGAGAGTTTTCCGATCGTGAAATAAGACAACGTCGAATTGGTGTCGCGTCGTCCCCCCCTCCGCCCACCGTCGTAGTGTATTTCAGCTAACAACGGGGCGTGTATCGTGCAACGCATATACACTTGACTTTTGCGAATGGTTAGAATGTCGGGTCCGAAAACACCCCCCGCGATAGATGGGAACCTGCTGGGCCTCGCTACCGCGGGGCCCAGCTGGATCCCTCGCAAGCAAAAAAATAAATTCCAGACCCCCCGAATGTGACTTCGGGAGGGTTCTGGTTCTTTTTCGTTTTGGGTCAGGGAATAGGCACTGTCACGCCTTACAGTCCTAACACAATTCAAGTTAAACTACAAATGTACGTCGTTTACTGCGAACTGTAAGTGGAGCTGTAAATCACTTAACCATAGTTTTTATTATGTGTTTTATTGATTTGGCAAACCTTCTAAGAAGTTTCGTGTCTTTGATCATTCAAATACACTTGAATTTCCGTGAACAAACCTCGTAAATTAAGATGTGTTGCATTTTCCACGAAGGTACCATGAAACTTCTAAAGGCATGCGTTTAGTATGTACACTTTATGACGAGTGTATGTTTTAGGGGTGATTAACCATAAATGGTTTTTGGCACCACAACAATGGCTGAGTAGGCCTTGCTATCGTGCTAAGACCTTGACGTGCTCAGCTATCCTTGTATAAACTGTAAAAGGGTACAAAGTAGAAGGAATGAATAGTTGTTTTGGAGGGGAACTTCATCTGTATTATAGAAAATATAAATGCAGGTACAGAGATGTTAAGTACAAGTCTCACATCAACCTATGTATAGCAATGTGCTCTGACTCTATTTCAGGCCCATGCAGGGCGTGTCAACTTACCAGGCTCCTAGCCTTGTGGCAAGTTTCTTGGCGTGTCTTACAAGTTGACAGGCCTTCAGGAAGTTAGGGCGCCTCCTAGCCAAGCTGGTAGAACTGCCGGGCTCATTGGGTTGACGAAGGAGAAACCCACTAGGATTTGGATCTGAGCACCAAGTCAGAAGGCTGACTTGCAGGGGTGGTGATGGTAGCTGTCACTTAGGTGGTCCAGAATGTTGAGTTGTTGTGGTGGCATCGTCTGGCCTCCCTTTATACTGCTGCTCTGGCTTGTACCACATATGGCGGTCCTAGCGGTCCCCATTGTACTGGTCCAAATGGCCCCCACTACTACATGGTAGGTAGTGGTCCCGACGGTCCCATTGTTGATGGAGTTATTCCTATACAAGGTCATGCATGTGCTTGGCGACCTTGTTGCTACCTGTACAATGTTGGATGGCAACCTCATAGGGTTGTTTTTATTCACACCTCCTTGTCTGAAGTCGTTGCCAAGTCGTCCAGTGGTGGACACCAACCTCCGCTAGGCGGCCGCGGTCTCCACCACGATGTCGCTCCAAATGTTCACGTCCAGGTCGTGAACACGACCTCTTGAGCTGGAAATTAGTAATAGACCAGCCTGTACAGTGGGAAATTCCCATGGGAATACTTGTGGTAAATCACGGGAAAAAATTGGTTACCTGTTGTAATATGCTCCATGTCAGAGACAGACTGCACCACGCTGAAGCATAAACCGAGCACACTTATTGCTGTACTCAAACAGGGGGGCATAAAGTATATGAGTGGACACAAGTAATTCTCTTGTTCATGATGAAAGAGCGGTGAGAGATGCGAGAGGGGGGAGGGATTGGAGAACAAAAGCATGTTCAGCATGTGTATTATGTTACGATGAAAATTTCACCTCACAAATACACGCACAATGTTCTTGCACCAATGCCATGTCCTTGATTCATTTCATGTCTTATGACCTTCACTTCATGTATTCATTCTACCTTCTTGCTTCGTTTTCCTTACTGAGTGACGGAAAAATTTAGCTAAGTATTAGTTATGTTCCTGACATTCACGACTCTCAAAACCCAGTGGGCATTTAAGTCCTT
Organism: Penium margaritaceum; assembly: GCA_023375785.1. Classification (NCBI taxonomy): domain Eukaryota; kingdom Viridiplantae; phylum Streptophyta; class Zygnematophyceae; order Desmidiales; family Peniaceae; genus Penium; species Penium margaritaceum. The sequence goes on along the minus strand of SZWC01002989.1, from coordinate 105,352 downwards.
ACATTCAAAACCACATAACAACCTCAATATTTTTATGCCATTTGGCCAAGGGTATTCTTGCCAAATACCTTGAACGTTAGTGTTTTGTTCAAGGAAAATGCAACACAATTGGTAACTATTGCAAGCTGTTAACAATACTGTTGCAAACACAACTAGTTTTCAATAACTTTCCCTTGATTTTTTTATCCCGTTGAGATTTTATAAATACAAATTCTTTTAAAAGATCCTTGATACAACCTTTCACGATGTACGGTAACATACATCCACTGACTTGAGCATACAATGTCCCAAAAATGCCTCAACCTTATTCGTGTTGTTGTGCATATGCATGACATTTCTACTTTGATCATAAAATTCTACTTACTACCAATCATAATCTATCCAGATGTCTCGAATCCTTGAATCGTATTTTTCTCTGCACATGTGAACCATTCACAATCAACTATGTAAAGCACTTGGTTGTAGATTATACTAACAGTAGAGGGGCAACAGACAACTTAAATCAAAGGCAAGAACCTCGCACAAGTCCTCAACATTTCCTTATCATATAGAAGACCATGGGCCTTCATAAAATGATGGCACAGAGTGACAAGAAAAAGTAGCATGTAAAGACCCCAACAATTGAGGATTCATAACAAGAAATCGAACACACTTTCTACGGAAAACACTGAGTAAAAATGGTATTCTTTATGAAAACGGTGTAACTCGGCAGACTACAACATCCTATTCAGTAATAGACCCCCTGGCCTAAAGGAATACCACGCTAATAACTTAATGTGCTTGGTGGAAACTCGACACAATTGGACTAGGGAGAAAACAATAAGCTTGCATAAAACAATACCTTGACCAAAGTTTTAAGATTTCGTGCACCTCAACAACCATCCTCACAGACATGTCACCGTCACTATGAGGGAACTTCAAATGACAAAACATTGGAAGAAATGCATACTTCCAGAACCAACTTTGACTTGAAACTAAGATGCGGCTTGCGTTATCAAAATCCTAGTTTTAATCAAATCACTAGAGAAAATGACTTCGGCCCACAGAACATATGTTTCCCATAAAAACATCGAATATGAACTTTTAAAATCAATTTTGTAGGTGATTGCATGGTCAATGTCGAGTATTATGCTTGAGTACACGATCTAGTGGAAATTGGCCCTCAAGACACAATCCACATTTTTGTGGAAACCAGTCATATTTGACAAAAAAATGCGTCCTGGATGGAGATCCATATTGTTAATAAATGTGACCAAGGGAGTGCTTAACTGACCAGAAATTGGATCATCTCTCAATCTTCTTCTAATAAATGTAACAAATGCTAAAAGGGGGAGTTGTAATAATAAAACAATATGTCAAAATGGTAAAGAACAAGTGTAAATTTATAAATTCATGTTATGATGAAATGTTTCCTGCCAAATAATCGCCCTAGTGATTGGATTTCAACATTGTAGTCTGGGATTCCTAAAATCAAAAAATTGAATGAGGGTTTTGATGACCTACAACAAGAAAGACTTATGTATGTCAAACAGAGGTATTAGAAATTTAGCAAACAATAACAACTCTAGAAATTTGCAGAGTCTATCACAATTCTAAGGAAAGAAATGGCTGGTAAGTTAAGTTGTCACTCCTTGTACAAGGTGTGATGAAGTTTCATGATGGGACAGTATCTCCTATACCTAACTTATCTTTTCAAGTGGATAGGAGACACAACACAGTCCACAACAAAATGAGTGGAATGAATCAATAGCTACCTCTAATCAAGCGACCCACGATGGAGCCTCGATTACAAGAAGGAATAAATGACGAATTAGTGTCTGAAGAAGTAGTAGCCTCAACTTGACAAACACAAGTGATATCGCTGGGCTTGGATCATCACTATGTGCAACAAAGGAGGAAAGAAAATATAAGGCATGAGCAACCAAAGAAACACTAGAGATAAGAGCAATGAATTTGGCACAAGTAGCATCATTCACCTTGATACGTGATAGGTTTGTACACATTCTAGAGGATGTGAGACCAATAGTTTTGGAATTTTGAAGGGTTCTTCATTGACAAACCACCTCAAGAAATACCTTCAAATTTCTCCATTTATTCACATATAGACGTAATGCAAGGTGGCAAGCATGCGATGTTTAGTAAGGAATTCACCTTGCACGAGAAGAGTAAGACAAGATTTTGGTCAAGAGTTCAAGCGAGCCATCTTCATCAACTAGCCATCCTCATCCTTATGAATAATTTTATGAGAAATCACCCTCCAAAATAGCTATTATCAAGAAATGAAGAAGAGGGCACCACACTTTGACTTCAAGGTTGCTTCATTTGGACTCAAGAACACCCCAACACCGATTATGGCACCTATGATCAACATTGACTTTTTTTTGTCTAGTATTCTTGAAATCTTGGTGTCATTTGCATGCCTGGGGAGTACGATGGATACCTCAAAATCGTTTTTTTTAATTTTACAAAGAGAAAAACTACCAAGAATATTTGAATTGTGACCATTTTCGCCATCTCAACAAGTTTTTTGGACCACACCCTCAGCGTTGGACAGGTCACAGTGGATTCAAAGAATGTGGAGGCAAGCACGGAGGAGCCGACACGTATTAATGTTTAGGAGATCTGGGTATTTTTGGGGTTTTATACCAACTATCATTCAATTTTAAAGGACTTCACTCATGTGTGATCAATAGTCTCGAAACTCACTTGTAAAGTCGTTTGAGGTTTGGAAGACAAATAACAAAACATATTAAACTCTCTGTGAAACATTGTCATCGAAGTGCTAGCTTCACAGATGTCAAATCATGTAGTGGATTTCATCATGGCAATTGGAGTTTCCAATCGAGCAATCAAAGAAAGTTGCATAAGTTGTACTCGAGCCACACAATGCACAAAAAGGAGTTTTTGCGGCAATCTACACGGTCAATTGTCGCGTGGAATGTCGCATGGAATGTCAACAATGCATTTTCCACATCGACCACAACACAAAAACACCCAGGACTCAATCACACTTGAGATGGAAAACATAAGATGGAAAAACCTAAGACAAGATTTTAGTTAAAAAATGAACATTCACCAAGATGAAAAAATCAGTGGATGCTCCATGTCGCTGACCAAATGTCATGGTGACGATCATAACGTTGCACATCAAATGAGATGCATATTTTACAAAGATATCCGTGAAAACTTACGAGGAGCTTGAAGGGTTTCACGAAACCATTTTTTTAAAACGATATTGGTGATGGAAAGATACTGGTCAAGTCCTCGTTTCTACTGAACAAAAACATCCCTCATATGTCATTTGACTGTTTCCACGAAGCTAGTCCAAGTGGACAGTTTTTTCAAGAATTGTTCTAGGTGATAGTGGTGGAACAAGATGCAAACAGACGTCACAGACGTCCAAAAAAGTGTGACTTTGTTGAAAAACATCAGTAAAGACAACCCAAACCCTTCATTTGCATTCAATCGCTACTGATACCTAAGGATTCATGGCTGCTTTGTTTCTTTGGTTTGGCTGAAACGTCACCTCAGTGTGGTTAACCCCTGCACGCATCTCACAATGGGAAACTTTAGGGAATTGAACAGCCGACATTCCATGTGATCTATGTGACATTGGGGTAGGTACCAAAGGAACACTGCTCCTTGGGGTATGTGGGACTCTGGCCACTGGCCATGACCCATTAACATCCACCGTCGAACGTATTTCCGAACGACGGTTATAACCGTAAGGAGTCATGGCTGGATATCTCCATGGACTTTCGGTCTGGTCGCTCACCAAAATCAAGGGATTATACGAAAGAAAGGTGTTGGTCAACTAGTTTTTTTAACATGTCAAACTTAATGATAACAGAAACAACAGTCACCATTCAGGGAACAATGCATTTATTTATAAAGAAGCGTCGACCAACAACACCGCATCCCCTCCTCCGTCACTAATAAAATAGACAAAATTTTCACCAATATATTGTTGTTAAACGTGATCACTTGCTGTGACAGTCAAATCTAGTTATAGACAACCTAACATGCATATATTTATTGCTAGACTGAGTGTACCACTGAGATGCTCGAACAACGACTCTGAAACTTATGCATGCCACATTGCACTGATTGGGTGGTGAGGCTACCGGAAACCAAACTCACAAACAGCTTAACAGCCTTTAGAGTAGTAGGGAAAAATCCTTTTGAGTGGGTGTCGGAAATCTACCCTCCACATTAACAAGTTTTCAAGGTTTAAACATATGATTTGTTGACATACAATGGGAAGGACTCTAACTCATTTTCACGAAAATCGCAAAATGTTTGTGAATACGTAGGAAGAGATGTAGGAAGCCATAAAAAATAATTGGAATGACACCAAATCCATCTTGGTTATTACAACCACTTAGCTCCTGGAACTTCTTCCAATCACAAAACCGAGAAAAGCTCAAACCCAAGTTACAATTTATAGTCGATACTTCTGATTACAACACAACATAGTTCTCCATGCCCTGTTTCACATCAGTTGATCTAAACTCCACTCGGACTCCACTCAGCTGTGCCTTCGCAGAGATGTGCAAGCGCCACCACAAGCGGAAGCGCACGAGGGCATGGAGTACGCAATAAAAGATGTTTTGGGACACAGCCTATGAGTTAAGTTAACAGACTATTGCACAAAGTCAGAGGGCTATGCCACTTTGCATATTAGTCTGAAGCCCAATGAAAACCTACTAAAACTTAGCATGTGAGATTCTATGTCCTTACATTCATGGCCCACCGCGAGTCGACCTACGGATTTTCATGCTATTCGGCCAATGGGCAAGTGCCCCAACCTCTGGTGCTTTGTTGTAGATGTTCTCATTGGATGAAAAAACCTTTAATGGTGTGAAAATATGATTCAATAGCTGTACAAAGGATGCAATACTCTATCCATGTTTGATCATTTTGGTACTATTCATCGAAGTACACATACCGCTAATTATAAATTAAGCAAGCGTCCCAAATTCTTCATCGTGTTTTGCCCAACAACTTTAACCTATTCACCATCCATGCTCTGCTCGGCATAACACTTGGTATCAGAGCGCAACGCTGTTGGAGGAGCATCCGACCAATTTACCCATCCACAAGACTACCTCACACAGGCCGTCAGCGCATCTTGCACGTCAAGACTTTGCAGACTTCGGGACTATGACATGAAGCAAGCGAGCGCATCCCACGACCAGCAATGGATCTTCAGCGACGACTTCGGTGATGGAGGAGCAGAACGTGCCTATGCACGTGAACCCTGAAGCGGGAGAAAACGCTGGTGTGGCAGGCTACGTGGCAGCTAGATCAACCCCTATGGCTCCGACGACCAATCCGGTCGCAGATCCAACGACGGTGAACGAGCCGTCCCTATCAACAACCTCGAGGATGACAACAAGAACGGCAGGTGGCACCAAACGATAGGCATGGATCAACAAGGAGCTAGCAATTTTTATCTCCGTGCTTGAGGGAATCAATAGCCATCTGTTCCAACAGCTCAATGTCGTGATGGAGGCTCTTTACAATGCAAGTGCACGAGAGGCGGTGCTCATCGAGAGAAATACCCAACTCTCGAGCGAACCTAAGATGTGCCTGGCCCACCCCAAACCGTTCGATCCCGCAAAATCAAAGGGACCAACGGTTTGGATGTGCGTGACGAGTCTGGAGGTATATTTCACCGCTGCTAGGGTCAAGGAGGATCAAAATAAAGTTGACCTCCCGGCTGCGCTTTTGTGTGGCCCACCACTAAGTTGGTGGTCTGACATAAGGGCCATTCAATGGCACCAGGAGACAGGCAGGGCCTCATTGGTGGCCAACGACGCCCGTCTCATATCGCGGACTGCAGGCATTCTACCCTTGAAGCAGATCAACCCGCAATGGCACGGCATGTGACGCCACCAACCGATTGGAACAAACTCTTGTGCGCGATGCTCGCACAATTTGGATGATAGAATGAGAAGTCTGGCGTTCGATACAAGCTCTAGCATCCCCATCAGCAGTCAAGCTTGGCAGAGTACACGCAGAGATTCCGCAAGATCATCACTTGTGTAGAAATCGCCCTCGACGAGCTCTGTTTTCATTTCAACAATGGCCTCAAACGAAACATCTAACAAGTGATTGCCATTTTTGGCATCCAAAACAACTTACCGCAAATGATTGTAGAAGCAAAAAGGATCGACATCGCCGACTACAGTGCTTGGATCCAGGGATCCTACAGCTGGCGACGTCCCAACCACAATTATTGTGGGAACGGAAAAGGCTAGTCAGGGAACTCCTCGACTCTTATGGAAGTGGAAGCCGTCGACTAGAGAGATACACACACCTGCTATAACTCTGGAAAGTTTGGGTACATCGCTCGCAACTGTCAAAGCAAGTACCAGGCCAAAAAGGGTGGGAAGTCAGAGAAAAACGAGTCGGGAAATGACAAAGGGCATGAGTGAAAGGTGTGACTCTTTTCCGTGAGGAGCGATCCACGCCGAACGATCGCCCATCTGAACAATCTTTGACGCCGTAGAGGGTTTCTGAGATCGCATAGTTCGATGAGGGATAGGAGGACGACCAACTGGAAATAATGCTAAGAGCGCAATCTTGAGGATGCAAAAGCCGTAGAACGGGTACTATTGGATGGAGGACCTCCTCAGAGTTTTGTAAGCAATGACATGGTTCGCAAGCTAGGTTTACATACCAAACCAGGGGTGTTTGAAGGAAAAAGTGTTGATGGAAGACTGCAAATATGGAGACTCTGAGAACCACTACGACTACAAGTGGGAGACCTATGGGATGTACCAGTCTACAGGTCCTGTCCAATGAGTGACCACCAAAATCATTCTCGGATGAAATTTCATATACCTACACAATCTGTAGGTCGACTGAAAAAGTGACGACGTTTGCGTGGAAATCGACGGCGCCAAGCGATAACTTCCACGCATGGGATGGAAGACGACAGCGGAAGCAGCAAAGGTAGAAGCAGCAAAGGAGGCCTAATCCTTTGGAATGGGAATTTCTGTCATTACACAAATAGCCTACCATGCATCGAAACCTCGATTTTCACTCTGACGATTGAGGACAATTCGGCCAACTGCCCTCACCCTCCGTTGAACCTTCTCGCACTTTCTGACAACTCCGCCACTTTCAAGAATCATCAACATAAGTTTCACGACCTTTCGGTTGACTTCTTGATACATCGAGACATATCTCGACTTATAAAGCTGCTTCTTGCATCTTCTCCGTCCATCCTCGAAGCCCCCCGACTTGTCGGTGGAGCTTCTCAAATTCGACCAGTCACAATGCGACTTCACACGCGTCGCTCGACGATCAACCCAGTAATCCCGACTATGCCTCATTCATAACTCGATACTTGTTTACATGTATTTGATCATTGCAACACTTTTCATTGAAGTACACTTAACGATGTTTATAAATGACTCCTGTCCCAAATTCTTAAGCGTGTTCTACCTTGCAACTTCTACCTATTCACTGTTACGTACCAGACGTACACAAGTCCCTCAGCTTTTCGAGTGGACATTTCTGTTACTACGCAAACAGCCCATTGTGTCGTCAAACTGAGATATTCACTCCAACGGTCAAGGGAAAACCAGCCAACTGCCCCGCCCTAAGTGAATCTTCCCAAACCTTCTGACAACTCCCACCACTCTCGCGAACCTACAACAGAAGTATCATGACCTTTCGGTCGACTTCTCGACGCACCAAGACGAACATGGAGTTATGAAGATGCATCTTGCATCTTCACCGGCAATTCTCGAAGACCCCCGATTTCTCGACAGACCTTCTCGAATCCGACCATTCACAACGTAACTCCACACGCGTTGCTTGCCAATCGACCCAACGACCCAGACTATCTCTCATTCATAACCCGGCACTCGTGTATATATGAATATATATATATATATACATATGTGTGTGTGTGTGTGTGTGTATGTGTGTGTGTGTGTGTGTGTGTGTGTGTGTGTGTGTGTGTGTGCGTGTGTGTGTGTGTGTGTGTGTATATATATATGTGTGTGTGTGTGTGTGTGTATGTGTGTGTGTGTGTGTGTGTGTGTGTGTGTGTGTGTGTGTGTGCGTGTGTGTGTGTGTGTGTGTGTTTTATCATTTTGACAGTTGTCATCAAAGAAAAATTATTGCTAATTATAAATTGCTCGAGTTTCCCAGATTCTAGATCATGTTCCGTCTCACAACTTCTACCTATTCACCACCTATGCTCCATTTGACATAACACTTGGTATCAGAGCGTAGTGGTACTGGAGAGGCATCCAACTACTTTACCCATCTGGAGGACTACTTCACACAAGCCGTCAGTGCATCTCACATGTCAAGACTTCGCAGACTTCGCGACTACCACATGAGGCGAGCGAGTGCAACCAACAACCAGCAGCGCGTCTTCAGTGATGACTTTGGCGATGGAGGAGCAGAACGTGCGGATGCATGCGAATCCTAAAGCAACAGCAAACGCTAGCGTGGCTAGCTATACGGCAGCTGGACGAACCCCTACGGCATCGACGACCAATCCGGTCGCGGACCCAACAGCGATGAACTAGCCGTCCCTATCAACAGCCTCAACGACGGCAGCAGGGACGACGGGTGGCATTGGTCGACAGGAGCGGATCAACGTGGAACTTGCAAACTGAATCTCCGCGCTCGAGGGGATCAAAAGGCATCTGCTCCAACAACTCGACGTCGCGATGGAGGCTCTTTGGAACGCAAGCACACATGAAGCGGTGCTTGTGAAGATGAATTCCCGTCTCTCAAGAGAATCCAACAACTTTTCGGCTCCACCAGAACCGTTCAATCCTGCAAACTCAAAAGGACCAATGGTTCGGATGTGGCTGACGAGTTTGGAGGTGTATTTCACCACTGCTGGGGTCAACGAATATCAAAAGAAAATTGACCTCGCGACCGCGCTTTTGCATGGCACTGCATTGAGTTGGTGGTCCAACCTAAAAACCATCCAACGACAGCAGGAGACCGGTGGAGCATCATCAACGGCTCACGGCACCCGTCTCACATCACAGACTGCAGGCGTTTTACCCGTGGAGCATATCAACCCGCAATGGCAAGACGTGCTGACGCCACCAACTGACTGGGATGAATTTTCATGCGTGATGCTTGCACGACTGAACGAGAAGTCCGATTCACAATACAGGTTCCAGCGTCTTCGGGAGCAGTCCCGTGTGGCAGAGTATACATGGAGATTCTGCAAGATCATCATCGGAGCAGACATTTCCCCAACGAACTCTATTTGTATTACAACAACTACCTCACGCGAGATATCCGGCGAGCACTTGCTATTTTTTACATCCAAAACGACTTGTCACGGATGATCGCAGCAGCAGAAAGGATCGACAACGCTGACTACAGTGCTCGGATCCAGGAATCCTACTACTGGCCACCTCTTAACCACCATTATCACGGAAACGGAAAAAGCAAGTTGACAGACTCCTTGACTCCGATGGAAGTGGATGCTGTCGACTAGAGGATACACGAACCTGCTACAACTGCGGAAAATTCGGGCACATTGCTCGCAACTACCAAAGAAAAAAACAGGCCAAAAAGGGGGGAAATTCGTAGAAACATAAGTCGGGAAATGGCAAAGGACAGGAGTAAAATGTGCAACTCTTGTCCACGAGGAGCGATCTGCATCAAACGATTGCCCATTTGAACGGCCTACACCACCACAGAGGGTTTTTGAGATTGCGAAGTTTGATGAGGGATACGAGGACGACCAACCGGTGATACTTCTAAAAGTCCAGCCTCCAGGATGCAAAAGTTGCATAATGGTACAGGCACTATTGGATGGAGGAGCTTCACACAGCTTCATGAGCAACGACGTAGTCCGCAAATTGGGTTTTCAGACCAAACCAAGGATGTTTGAAGGAAAAACCGTTGATGGGAGATTGCAGATACAGAGACTTTGAGAACCACTACGACTACAAGTGGGAGATCTGTGGGATGTAACGGTCTAGAGGTTTTGTCCAATGAGCGAACATCATCGGACGAGATTTCCTGCACCGACACAATCCACAGGCCAACTGGAACAGTGGCGACATCTATGTAGAGATCGACGGTGCCAAACGACAACTTCCATGTACAGGACGGAAGCCAACAGTGGCAGCAACAGAGATTGAAGCAGCAGAGGAAGCCGTGGAAGCCGAAAAGCAACAATGTGTGCAGCCGATATCGCTCAACATGGCCAAGTACTGCATCCGACAAGGGGCTCGTGCGTGGCTCATACATCTCGAGCCAATGGGAGAAGCTGAAGTGGTAGCAGCTGATTCATCATCCGTCTCATCCGCATCGACAAAGTTTGCGATGGTACCCAAAGAGTTTGCACCACTCATCCAAGAGTTTGAAAACGTCTTCCCTGAAAAACTCCCGGGAAACCGACCATCGCATCGAGCTAAAGCCGGGCAACCGACCTTTAGTTTGGGGGGCCTGTCAGATAAGCAATCACAAGTTGACCAAGCTAAAAAAGCAACTCAACGAGATGCTCGGTGAAATGTTAATCTGCCCATCCACGTTACCATACGCCGCACCTGTACTAATTGTACATAAGAAAACTGGTGAGATACGGATGCGCGTGGACTATCGGACGTTGAACGACTTTACCATCAAGAACCGCTACCCTCTCCCCCAAGCTGATGAACTTTTTGACCAACTCTGAGGGGCTCGAATTTTGAGCAAAATTGACTTACGCGGCACATGTCACCAGATACGCGTGGCAGACGCCGACATCAAGAAGACAACATTCCGAACTCGTTAAGGACAATTCGAGTTCACAATAATGCCGTTTGAGTTAACCAATGCCCCGGCGACGTTTATGTCAGCAATGAACAACATCTTCCATCTATACCTCGATGATTTTGTCATTGTATATCTTAACGACATTCTGGTGTACAGCCGCACCCCGGAGGAGCACGATGGACATATTAAAAAAGTCCTCGAAGTTTTACAAAGAGAGATTTTTTAAAAAACTCTCAAAATGCATCTTCAAATGTCATTCAATCGAGTTTTCGGGCCACGTCATCAACAGTGGACGAATCACCATGGATCTGGAAGAAGTGGCAGTAGTCGCCTTTTGGCCAACGCTGACCAACGATCGATAAATTCAACTTTTCCTTGGCTTCTACAATTACTACCGACGATTTGTACGAGATTATGCCCAAGTGTCAGCGCCTCTTTCTGACCTCACTAAAAAAGAATACAAGTGGTGATGGGGAGACAGCGAAAAAGAAGTGTTCACCGCTTTATGGAATGCTCTGACCTCGGCACTAACCCTACAATTAGCCGATCCAACTGTCAACTACGTCATGGCCACAGATGCATCAGACCGAGCCATTGGCGCACTCCTCCTGCAAGACCATGGTAGCAACGAGCAACCGATTGCCTACATGTCTGAAAACGTGCGAGGACTGGAACTCAACTACGCCGTACACAAGAAAGAAATGATGGAGGTTGTGCACGTATTCAAGACGTGACGAATCTACCTCAAACGTTGTCGATGCATCGCGCTCACCGACCATCATGTGTTGAAATATTTGAGGACGCAGCCGACTGTTGGAAGCTCAAACCTTGATGGTTGGGACCGTTGGAGATCGAGCATATGCAAACCCCTGTGGTTGCGGGACTCCAACTCCCCAACACTATGCAAGTTCATCCAGTGTTCCATGTCAGCATACTCAAGCACTACCGAGATTTTGGAGAGAACTTCCCCGGCGGTGATGTCCCTCCCCCGCCTCCCGTTCAAGTGGACAAAGATATAGAGTACGTCATCAAGGACATCCTTGGCCATCAAAGACGAGGCAAAATGACATAATATCTTGTCAAGTGGCACGGCTACGATGTCGCGCACAATAGATGGGAACCCTACGACAACCTTCGAGACGGAGATCACCTAATCAACGGCTAGTACAACCGTCTCGGTCCATATCTGTATGCGCGTTGGGATGTTGCAGCTTAAAGGGGGGGAAGTGTTACATACCAGACGTACAGAAGTCCCTAAGCTTTCCGAGTGGGCATTTCTGTTATTACACGAATATCCCATTGTGTCGCAAAACAGAGATATTCACTCTGACTGTCGAGGACAAACCGACCAACTGCCCTGCCCCGAGTGAACCTTCCCGAACAATCCAACTCCGACCACTCTCGCGAATCTACAACAAAAGTATCAAGACCTTTTGGTCAACTTCTCGATGCACCGAGACGGATCTGGATTTATAAAGATGCATCTCGCACCTTCACCGTTGATTCTCAAATACCCCCAATTTCTCGGCGGACCTTCTCAAATCCGACCATTCACGACGCGACTGCGCACGAGTCGCTCGACAAACGACCGAATGACCCAGACTATGTCTCATTCGTAACTCAACGCTTGTATACATATGTTTGATTATTTAGATACTTGTCATCGAAGTAAAATTACCGCTAATTATCCATTGATCTAGTGTCCCAAATTCCAGATCGTGTTTTGCCTCACAACTTCTACTTCTTCACCATCTACGCTCTGTTTGGCATAACATTCACCATCTATGCTCTGTTTGGCATAACATATCGTGGAGTAGGTGTGTGTTATGTACCAAACGTAAACGAGTCCATGATCTTCTTGAGTGGGGATTTATGTTATTACACAAACAACCCATTGTGTCGCGAGAACCACAATATTCACTCCGACAGCCGAAGGCAAACTGGCCAACTACCCCGCCCTCGGTGGATAATCTCGAACGTTCTGACGACTTTGACCATTCTCGTGAACATACAAACAGGAGTGTCATGACCTTTCAGTCAAATTCTTGATGCCTCAAAATTCATCGGGATTTATAAAGATGCACCTCGCATCTTCGCCGTCGGTTATCAAAGACCCCAGACTTCTCAGCGGACCTTCTCGAATCCGACTACTCATGACGCAACTCCGCACACGTCGCTCGACATTCCACTCAACGACCCCGACTATGCTTCATTCGTAATTTGTCACTTGTATATATATGTTCAATAATTTTGGCACTTGTCGTCGAAGTACACTTACCACTAATCAGAAATTGCTCAAGTGTCCCTAATTCTAAATCGTGTTTTGCCTCGCATCTTCTACCTGTTCACCATCTACGCTCCATTCGGCGTAACACTTGGTATCAGAGCGCAGCGGTGCTGGAGAGGCATCTGACTACTTCACCCATCTGGAGGAATACCTGGTACAAGTCTTCAGCACATCTTGCACTTCAAGACTTTGCAGACTTCGAGACTACAACGTGAAACGAGCAAGCGCAACCGACAGCCTGCAGCGGGTCTTCGGTGACGAGTTCGGCGATGGAGGAGCAGAACGTGCCAATGCACACGAACTCTGAAGCGACAGCGAATGCTGGCATGGCAGGCTTTGTGGCAGCTGGGACAACCCCTACGGCTTCGGTGACCAATCCGGTCACGGACCCGACAGCGACGAACCAGCCGCCCCTATCGACAGCCTCGACGACTACAGCGAGGACGACAGGTGGCACTAGACGACAGGCACGGATCAACAAGGAACTGGAAAACAGGATCTCCGCACTCGAAGGAATAAAAACCATCTGCTCCAACAAATAAGCGTCATGATGGAGGCTCTTTGCAATGCGAGCACACGTGAAGTGGTGCTCGTTGAGAGAAATTCTCAACTCTCGAGCGAACCCAAAACTCTTCCGTCTCCACCAGAACTGTTCGATCCTACAAACTCAAATGGACCAAGAGTTTGGATGTGGCTGACATGTTTGGAGGTGTACTTCATCGCTGCTGGGGTCAACGACGACCAGAAGAAAATTGACCTCGCGGCTGCACTTTTGCGTGGCACTGCGTTAAATTGGTGGTCCAACCTAAAGACAATCCAACGGCAGGAGGAGATGGGCAGAGCATCATCAACGGCTCACGGCGCCCGTCTCACATCACCGACTACAAGCGTTCTACCCTTGGAGTAGATCAACACGCAATGGCAAGATGTGCTGATGCCACCAACTGACTAGAATGAATTTTTGCGCGTGATGCTGGCACACGTTGGACGACGGAAGGAGAAGTCCAACGTACGGTACAAGCTTTAGCATTTACGCCAGCAGTCTAGTGTGGCGGAGTACATGCGAAGATTCTACAAGATGATCACCGGAGCAGACATTCCCCTTGACGAACTCTATTTTCACTACAACAACGTTCCCAAGCAAGATATCAGGCGAGCAATCGCTAGGATCCAGAACGACTTGCCACAGATGATTGTAGCAGTAGAAAGAATCGACAGTGCTTACTACAACGCTCAGATCTAGGAATCCTACGGTTGGCGACCTCCTAACCACAATTACCATGGAAATGGAAAAATCGAGTCGGCGGACTCCTCGACTCCGATAGAAGTGGACACCGTTGACCAGAGAGATACGTAAACCTGCTACAAGTGCGGCAAAGTCGGACACATCCCTCGCAACTGTAGGAGCAAGCAATAGGCCAAAAGGGGGGGGGGGGGGTTCACTAAAAATGGGCCGGGAAACGGCAAGGGGCAGGAGTAAAGGGCACAACTCTTGTCCGTGAGGAGCGATCTGCGTCAAACGATTGCCCATTTGAACGGCCCACATTGCAGTAGAGGATTTCTGAGACTACAAAGTTCAACAAGGGGTACGACGACAACCAGCCGGTGATACTCCTAAAATTTCAGCCTCGAGGATGCAGAATTCATAGAACGGTACCGGCACCATTGGATGGAGGAGCTTCACATAGCTTCTTAAGCAATGACATGGTTCCCAAGCTGGGTTTGAAGACCGAACCAGGGGTGTTCGAAGGGAAAACCGTCGATAAGAGACTATAGATACGGAGACTCTGGAAACGACCACGACTACAAGTGTGGTATCTACGGGATGTAATGGTCAGGAGGTCTTGTCAAATGAGCGACCACAAAATCATCCTTGGACGAAATTTTCTCTACCGGCGCAATCCGCAGGTCGACTGGAACAGTGGGGACGTCTACATGGAGATTGATGGTGTGAAACTTCAACTTTTGTGTGCGGGGTGCCGACAGTGGAAGCAGCAGAGGTGGAAGCAATAGAGGAAGCCATGGAAGCCGAAAAGTGACAACCTGTGTAGCCGAGACTGATCAACGTGGCCAAGTACTGTATAAGACAAGGGGCTCGTGCGTAGCTCATACATCTCGAGCCAATGGGAGAAGCGGAAGTGGTAGCAGCTGACTCATCATCGGCCTCATCAGCCTCATCGGCCTCGACAAATTTCGCGATAGTACCCGAAGAGTTCGCACCACTCATCGAGGAGTTTGCGAACGTCTTCCCCGACAAACTCCCGAAAACCTTACCTCCTCAGCGAGACATGGACCATCGCATCAAACTAAAGCCGGGCAGCAGACCTACCGTCTGAGGTACCTATCTGATGAGCAATCACAAGCTGACCGAGATGAAAAAGTAACTCGACGAGATGCACGGTCAAGGGTTCATCCACCCATCCACGTCACCATACATTGCACCGGTACTATTCATGAAAAATTACACTAGAGAGATGCAGATGTGCGTGGATTATCGGGCTTTGAATAACGCCACCGTCAAGAACCGTTACCCTCCCTTTCAAGTTGAAAAACGCTTCGACCAACTCCGAGGAGCCCGGATTTTTAGCAAAATCGGCTTGCATAGGGGATATCACTAGATGCGTGTGGCAACTGCCGACATCAAGAAAACAGCTTTCTGAACCCGCTACGGGCACTTCGCGTCCACGGTTATGCCAGTTGGACTCACAAATGACCAAGCGGATGGATCACCATGGATCCAAGAAAGGTGGCAGCAGTCGTTGATTGGCCAACGCCGACCAACGTTCGAGAAATTCAAGTTTTTCCCGGATTCTTCAATTACTACCGGTGATTCGTGCGGGACTACGTGCGAGTGAGCGCCTCTTTCCGGCCTCACTAAAAAAGAAAATGTGTGGCTGCGGGGAGACAACGAACAAGAAGAGTTCACCGCTCTGCGGAACGTTCACTGACCTCGGCGCCAGCCCTACGATTAGCCGATCCAACGGTTGACTATGTCATGGCTACGGATGCATCAGACTGAGCCATTGGCGCGATTCTTCTGTAAGATCATGACAGCGGTGAACAACCGGTCTCCTACATGTCTCAAAAACTACGAGGACCAGAACTCAACTACGCCATCCACGAAAAGGAGATGACGGCGGTCGTGCACGCGTTCAAGACATGACGATGCTACTTGGAGTGTCGCCGATGCATCGTGCGCACCGACCACAACACATTGAAATATCTGAAGACGCTGTCGAATTTCAGCCGACGTCAAAACCGATGGATGGGGTTCCTCGAATCCGGGTTCGACTATGAAATCAAGTACCGACCAGGCAAAATCAATCCGGTGGACGCACTCAGCCGCCGACCAGATTTAATGGCCGACGTGGCAACCCTACAACTAAAGCGAGACCCATACCTCAATTCATTGTTCGCACGAGGCTACGACCAGCACGACATATATATTAAAACCAAATTCTGGTCCGACGCACCCTACTGGCGATGACGCTTCACTCGCCAAGTGGTCGTTCCCAGAACGACGAGCTTTGCCATATGCTTCTTGAAGAATGCCACGACAACGGGCCAGGTGGACACTTTGGTGATGACAAGACGCTGAATAACATGGCGAAAAACTATTGGTGGGACAAGATGTAATCCGATGCAACCAACTTTTGCAAAACCATGTCAGCGACAGAATTCTCGTCGAACGAGGCTACCCGGGCTTGTACAGCCGCTCCCCGTGCCGACGGAACCATGGACAAACATCTCCATGGACTTCGTCATCGGATTACCGGTCACACCCGAGGGATATGACGCAATCCTCGTGGTCGTCGACATGTTTTCTAAAATGTCACACTTCATCCCAACAACGACCACCATCACCATCGAGGGAACAGAATGGTTGTTTCTAAACATCATCGTACGACTACATGGCGTACCGAGAACCATCACGAGCGACATAGAATGCCGATTTACCAACCGTTTTGGGCGCGAACTGATGACTCGCTACAATAGCATAATTCAACTTTCAACGGCATTTCATCCTCAAACCGACGTCCAAACCGAGCGGACAAATCAGACGCTCGAACAACTGCTCCGAACACTATGCAAACCTCATGGGACGGATTGGGCACAAAAACTCCCGACCGCCGAAACTGCATATGATTCGGCGATTTCCACCGCCACAGGCAAAAATCCATTTGAGGTGGTATATGGCAAACGTCCCGCCACACCAACAGGACTATGGAGCAACAACAACATTCCCGCGGTCGTCGTACAACATCCAGATTTCACCACTGTTTGGGAGGAAACACGGCAAACCCTCACAAAGACACAAGCAGCGATGAAGCGAACAGCTGACCGACATCGCATCGACGACATCTTCAACGTTGGCGATAAAGTCCTTCTTAGCTCAGCGAACATCAAGCTCCGCAGATCTGATTGTTCAAAGCTAAAACCGCGATGGTTGGGACCGTTTGAGATCGAGCGCATGCAAACCCCTGTGGTTGCGCGACTCAAACTCCCCAACACTATGCACGTTCCGATGCTCCATGTCAGCAAACTCAATCACTACCGAGACCTCGGAGAGAACTTCCCTGGCAGAGATGTCCCTCCTCCGCCTCGCGTTCAAGTGGACGAAGACACGGAGTACGTCATCAAGGACATCCTTGGCCATCGACGACAAGGCAAGACGAAAAAATATCTCGTCGAGTGGGACGGCTACGATGCCGCATGTAAGAGCTCGGAACCCTACGACAATCTCCAAGACGTCGATCATCTTATCGACGACTACTACCGCCATCTACAGGCCACAACTGCACGCGCGTCGGGACGTCGCAGCTAAATGGGTGAAAAGTGTTACGTACCAGGCGTACACGAGTCCCTAATCTTCTCGAGTGGGCATTTACATTATTACACAAACAGCCCATTACGTCGCGAGAACCACGATATTCACTGTGACGGTTGAGGAAAAACTGGCAAAGTGCCCCGCCCTCAGTGGATACTCTCAACCTTCTGACAGCTTCGACCACTCTCGCGAACCTACGAACAAAAGTGTCACGACCTTTCGGTCGACTTCTCGACGCCTCACGACGAATCTGGATTTGAAGAGATGCATCTCGCATCTTCACTATCGATTATCGAAGACCCTCGACTTCTCGGTGGACCTCCTCGAATTCGACCAATCACGACGCGACTCCGCACACGTCGCTCGACATTCGACCCAACGACCCCGACTATGCTTCATTCGTAACTCGTCACTTGTATATATATGTTCGATCATTTCAACACTTGTCATCGAAGTGCACTTACCGCTAATTATAAATTTCTCAAGTGTCCCAAATCCTAAATCGTGTTTTGCCTTGCAACTTCTACCTGTTCACCATCGACGCTCCGTTCGGCGTAACAGTGTGATCTGGTTCTGTGTTCCGAAAATGGGGTCCTGATGTTACAAAAAGTCGGAATCGGGGCAGACTAGGGAGACCCTTGCTTTGACAGGGGAAATGAGGAAGTGTTCGTGAGGTTGTGGTCCGGGCGAACCACTATCGACGGGCTTCGGATCACCGGCACGGAGGAAGAGCTGCGAGTGAGGAACGACGGCTGCTACTGGTTGGAAAGGCGAGAGGCGTCGCTGCCAGAAACAACGGCAGCATCTGCTGCAGAAGCAACATCAACAGGAGCAGCGGCGCCAACGGCGGCGTCTGCGGGAGGGTCAGCAGCAGCGGCAGCAGCAGCTGCAGCCACATCTTTCCGCGGTTGACTCACGAGGGACCATGGCGCAGCGCTGGCAGAAGCAAGTTCAGCAGCAGCGGCAGCCGGATTCCGAGGCAGTCTCGTCGATGCAGTCGGCCAGTGCAAGGGAAGGCTGCGCAGAGGGGCAGGGAGACCCTGAGGAGGAGGAACATGGAGGTGCAGCAGGGCATGGCGAGGGGGAGGTGAGGCTGAGCGACGTGTTACGAAAGGACGACTACGTGTGTCCCGTGTGTCGTGACCTCGTTTTTAAACCCGTCGTCAACGGTTCGTACCCCCCTCCCTCCCGCCATCTCTATCCCGATCACATCCTCCCTCCCTCCTCGCTTTCTCTCTCTCCCACTATCCCTTTCTCCTACCCTCCCAACCTCACGCCCTCCCAAATCTCTCTCCCTTCCTCCCTCCCTCTCTCCCTCCCTCCCTCCCTCCCTCGCTCCCTCACTCCCTCCCTCCACCCCCCCT
>SZWC01002989.1:62379-74084 GCA_023375785.1 Penium margaritaceum | reverse complement strand
GTAGAGGAGCCAGAATGTGATGTAGAGGAGCCAGAATGTGATGTAGAGGAGCCAGAATGTGATGTAGAGGAGCCAGAATGTGATTTAGAGGAGCCAGAATGTGATGTAGAGGAGCCAGAATGTGATGGAGAGGAGCCAGAATGTGATGGAGAGGAGCCAGAATGTGATGTAGAGGAGCCAGAATGTGATGTAGAGGAGCCAGAATGTGATGTCGAGGAGCCAGAATGTGATGTAGAGGAGCCAGAAGGTGATGTAGAGGAGCCAGAATGTGATGGAGAGGAGCCAGAATGTGATGGAGAGGAGCCAGAATGTGATGTAGAGGAGCCAGAATGTGATGTAGAGGAGCCAGAATGTGATGTAGAGGAGCCAGAATGTGATGTAGAGGAGCCAGAATGTGATGTAGAGGAGCCAGAATGTGATGTAGAGGAGCCAGAATGTGATGTAGAGGAGCCAGAATGTGATGTAGAGGAGCCAGAATGTGATGTAGAGGAGCCAGAATGTGATGTAGAGGAGCCACAATGTGATGTAGAGGAGCCAGAATGTGATGTAGCGGAGCCAGAATGTGATGTAGAGGAGCCAGAATGGGAGGTAGAGGAGCCAGAATGTGATGTAGAGGAGCCACAATGTGATGTAGAGGAGCCAGAATGTGATGTAGCGGAGCCAGAATGTGATGTAGAGGAGCCAGAATGGGAGGTAGAGGAGCCAGAATGTGATGTAGAGGAGCCACAATGTGATGTAGAGGAGCCAGAATGTGATGTAGCGGAGCCAGAATGTGATGTAGAGGAGCCAGAATGGGAGGTAGAGGAGCCAGAATGTGATGTAGAGGAGCCACAATGTGATGTAGAGGAGCCAGAATGTGATGTAGCGGAGCCAGAATGTGATGTAGAGGAGCCAGAATGGGAGGTAGAGGAGCCAGAATGTGATGTAGAGGAGCCACAATGTGATGTAGAGGAGCCAGAATGTGATGTAGCGGAGCCAGAATGTGATGTAGAGGAGCCAGAATGGGAGGTAGAGGAGCCAGAATGTGATGTAGAGGAGCCACAATGTGATGTAGAGGAGCCAGAATGTGATGTAGCGGAGCCAGAATGTGATGTAGAGGAGCCAGAATGGGAGGTAGAGGAGCCAGAATGTGATGTAGAGGAGCCACAATGTGATGTAGAGGAGCCAGAATGTGATGTAGCGGAGCCAGAATGTGATGTAGAGGAGCCAGAATGGGAGGTAGAGGAGCCAGAATGTGATGTAGAGGAGCCACAATGTGATGTAGAGGAGCCAGAATGTGATGTAGCGGAGCCAGAATGTGATGTAGAGGAGCCAGAATGGGAGGTAGAGGAGCCAGAATGTGATGTAGAGGAGCCACAATGTGATGTAGAGGAGCCAGAATGTGATGTAGCGGAGCCAGAATGTGATGTAGAGGAGCCAGAATGGGAGGTAGAGGAGCCAGAATGTGATGTAGAGGAGCCACAATGTGATGTAGAGGAGCCAGAATGTGATGTAGCGGAGCCAGAATGTGATGTAGAGGAGCCAGAATGGGAGGTAGAGGAGCCAGAATGTGATGTAGAGGAGCCACAATGTGATGTAGAGGAGCCAGAATGTGATGTAGCGGAGCCAGAATGTGATGTAGAGGAGCCAGAATGGGAGGTAGAGGAGCCAGAATGTGATGTAGAGGAGCCACAATGTGATGTAGAGGAGCCAGAATGTGATGTAGCGGAGCCAGAATGTGATGTAGAGGAGCCAGAATGGGAGGTAGAGGAGCCAGAATGTGATGTAGAGGAGCCACAATGTGATGTAGAGGAGCCAGAATGTGATGTAGCGGAGCCAGAATGTGATGTAGAGGAGCCAGAATGGGAGGTAGAGGAGCCAGAATGTGATGTAGAGGAGCCAGAATGTGATGTAGAGGAGCCAGAATGTGATGTAGAGGAGCCAGAATGTGATGTAGAGGAGCCAGAATGTGATGTAGAGGAGCCAGAATGTGATGTAGAGGAGCCAGCTGTGGCGGTGATGAGAGCATGAGGGATAGATGCGGGCGTCGGGTGCAACAAGACCAGGGAAACAACTTCTTGAGCGAATCACGAGTGATTTTCATTGCTATCTTTAGGGCAAGAATCAGAAGGTAGCTGGGCGTTACGTGCCATGTGCAGTTCCTCTTGCACCTCAGCGATGAAAAAAAACATCACCTGGCACAGCAACAAGAGACTACCCTCCCCTTTTCTCCTAGAGAAATCTCCCTTACCCCAAGACAGCACGCACGAGAGACATCTAGGCGAGAAAGAGTAGAGGGAAAGAACAAGAGCATAAAGGCGGTGAGGAGTAATGGGGTGTGTTGTGTTTGGCATGGGAACCACGTGGCAGCTGGCCTTGTGGCAGTCGTTGCACGAGGGTGAAGAGCCGCGCCACTGCTGCAGTAGCTGATGCAGCAAAGACCAACGTTGTCAAGACGCCTACCACAACAAGACAGAGACCAGTAAGTGACGACATCCTCTGTGGAGGCTGCTACGACCAGAACTATGCTGGCTATGTGCTGTGATGTGAAGGAAGGTGCAGTGGCTGAAGTGGAGACTATTGTGGCAACAGAGGCAGGGATGACATGGTGAGTGGTTGCCGATGACATTCTGAGAGGGATTTTGGCAGTAGCCGATGCAAATGCGGCTGCTCCGATCGCAATATGCCTGGCAATATCAATGGCTGTGAAAACCACACGCCCTTTTTCAAAAACTGCTTCAACGTATGCCTAGGCAGTGTTTACAGTGGAATTAATCGCTGGGGCACATGCTGCTTGTGCTAGTGCTTCAATAGTAGCTTCTGCTTTAGTATTTGCCACTATTACCATTGAAGTAACCCCAGAAATAGTAAAGGTCAAGACTGTTTCAGTGACGATACAGTCTTCTGCTGTGGCTGCCTTGGGACTCGTTGCCACCCATGCTGCTGCTGGCTCAACTTCTGCTGCTGTGCTGTGACTACTATTGAAAGAAGGATGGTTTCAGAAGCGTACTGCTTCAGGCTGCATATGCGGTGGTAGTGGTATTTGTGGAGGTGCACTGGACGGTGCCAATGGCCATGCACTTGGCCAAGGATGACAGCACCACTGTACATGTCGGTATTGATCCAAGCTCATGCTCCTCAAAGTAGACATCAAGCGGGTCCGTTGTGGACTACTCCAACTGTGTCAGCGTGGCAATGCTACAGTGGTAAGTACTAGTGCCAGTAGGACGCTATGGTTACTGCTACAACCGTGAGGCAAAAGAAATTTCTCCCGCTGCTGTTCTTGTTGCTGTTTCCTGTAGGATTTCTTTTTTTTTTTTCCCGGGTCCAATTCCACTGTAGACTCAGCTGCTAAGGAGTATGGTACTATATGCACAAACTCACTCCCTGGCAGTTATGGCCCCAAAGCACAGTGCAGCTTTTTTATCGCTGTCAAAATTCAATTCAATCTTTCATCAAGCAGGCGTTCTGGGAGTAGAGAACTTGCTCTAAAATATTCCATTTTTTCCCACGCTAGGAAAATGAGTACCGAGGCCCAATGATTTGTATTTTCTTCAATTCATCTCATTGTGACATGGTAAGAGCGGAGTGGAGGATTTTGGATGCTCTACGTGATGGGCATGAGGCAAGGATACTGAGTGGAGGACACCGCATCAACTGGGCAAGACAGATTTGAGCAACCAATCACACAAGCACATACAGGGTGGCTTCTGTTCAAATGGTTGATGCAAACAGTGGACAGTCATCAGGTTCATCACCATTGTTGCAAATACAACAATGCACGTTTGAATTCATGATGATGACCGCAGTCCACCATTGAAATTGAAACCATTCCTCATCTTCAAAGACCTTGTTTTCCACAACCATTGTCTCATGTTTTTCTCCACTTCATGCATTTTCAGCGAACTCTACAGCTACTCAATCTTCACATGATTCCGTGAGACTTGCGGCACCCTCTTTTCTCATGCATGTTGCTTGTGCTAGTTCCCTGTGCCTTGCATGACACATTCATGGCATGCCCAAGGACATGCCTAGCTACATGTTTTCGTCAATCACCTGACATTCACACACACAGATCACAACCACGTTGGTTTGCAAACAGTCCAGCAAGGGCAAATTCCTGTCCATGGACACGCCCAGATCCTTTGTGGCTATCATTCCAGATAATGCACTCCACTCTTGCAACGCCTTTCAGAACCCTCTCGGCCACCTCCATACGACAATCCACCGTCGCCTTGCACCAGAGATGACAGCCTCCACCACCATGGACTTTGGATGATGGAGAGTCCACTAACATTGGAGCCTCGGACGTCGGTGTTGGCGCATATGTAATGATGACGTAGTCATCAAAGCCATCGTCCGAGTGAAAGAATCTCAGTGGAATTCACACACCACGCCATGGGCTTGCCATGTGGCTTGTCCCGTTTTTAATTCACCCGTTTTATAACTGTCCACTTGTTTGGATGAAGGTCAGTGGTCCAGGTGTCTCGATTCAGGTGCACACCCCTGCGGCCAACAAGGTTACACCCTAAACCCTAAACCCTAAACCCTAGACCCTAAACCCAGCCCCTGCAACCAGAGCAACATACTATGCCTCCGACGAGCTATGTGCAATGCAACCCTACTTCCCGCTGCGCCAGGACACAGCGGTACCACCGAGCAGGAACACGTAGTCGGTGCGACTGCGTCCATCTGGACTCCAGGCCCAGTCGCTGTCGGTGTAGCCGTCAAGAACCACCAAACACCACCGCCCAAAGCAGAGTCCGAGGTACGGTGTGGAGACCACGTACCGCACCACTCACACAGCCACATGAAGGGATCTAGCACGTGGAGCCTGCGAAAACTATGCAAGGAGGTTGACGGCAAAAGAAATGTCGGGGCGTGTGGTAGTGGCCAAGTACATCAGAGATTCAATGAAACGGAGGTACAAGGTCACATCCATTGTCTCCCCCAGTTGTGTGGGATCGTCCACCTTTAGGGCATCCTGCCCTTCAGGTGTGAGAGGTGTGGAGGCTGTGGGCACTATGCCAAGGAGATCACTGAAGCGCTTCCATATAACACGTCCGTATCGTGCCTGATGCAGCAGAAGTGTCGGACGTCTATGGTCTCGCACGATCTCCATTCCAAGAAGCACCGCTACAGGACAAAGATCATTCATCCTATAGGATGTCTGGAGGACTGCCTTGGCCTCCTTCACGGCCTCCATGTGGAGGGAGACGCGATCAAAAGGTCGTCCACATAGACCAAGATGGCGGTGAACCGCTCAGGCGTCCGTCGGATAAGGAGAGTGGGATCTGCCTCGCTCTGTACATATCCCGCACGAGTCAGGGTGCCTGTAATCTCCTGGTTCCAACACCGAGGAGACTGCTTGAGTCTGTACAAGGACTTGCACAAGCGCCAGACCTTGTCACCATCCTCAAAGCATGGTGGCTGGGCCATGTAAATCTCCTCATCTAAGGATCCATGGAGGAACGCATTGTTCATGTCTATCTGGTGCACTTCCCAGTCATGCTGAGCCACCACATCAAACAGAGCGCGAACTGAGGTCATGCAGCCGACTGGGGCAGAGGTATTAGTGTAATCGATGCCCTTGATCTGGGAATACTCCTTGATGACCAAGCGAGCCTTGTGGCGTTCCAGTGAGTCATCCGGCTTCACTTTCTTGCAAAATACCCCCTTGACCTGAATAGCCTTCCTCCAAGGTGGAAGGTCGGCTAGCTCGTAAACTCCGTGCTCTCGGATGGCACAAAGCTCATCCTCGCAGGCAGCACGCGAGGCGTCTACATCCTCTGATGAGAGAACTTCTCTCAGTGTGCCCGGGTCAGGTGCCATCGAGGGAGAGCTCTGAGTGGCGAGTGTACAAGCCTCAGAGCTGGACCTGACGACCACAAGGTCAGCTGCTAAATCACAAGTGATGCAAAACTCTTGAGTGACCAGATTGTGCCCTACAAGACACGGTAGATGTACCTGTGTGTGATCTGTGCGACCACTCAAGCCTAGGGCCTTTGTGCCGGGATCACTTCTCGCAACGCTGCGAGTGGGGCGCCTGGTGCGGGACCTGACACTCATTGGAGTCCAAAGACCCGCGGTCAAAGACGACCACCGGGCTCACCCGAGTAACCTGGACTCGAGGGGCTCACCTCAGGCTCAGAGGCAGGCACAACCACATCTGGTGAGGACTAGAGCAAAAGGGCAGATGATGTAGTGGAAGGAGATGCTGGTGAAATGACGGGAGACATAGTGTTGAGTGTGGCAGCAGGAGCAGGAGTAGATGTAGGATCTCACAAAGAGGCGTGAATACTGGTGAACATAGGTACAGAATCATGGGTGCCTGTGGGGTGTGAGGGAATAGGGGTAGAACCAGGCTGAGTTGGAGAGGTCTCTGGGCCGACAGCTATGATTGCCGGGTCATCAAGATTCGGAGACCGAGAAGTGGAGGGGGCTCGAACGGACACATCAGCCGGACGAGAGGTGTTCGTAGGCCGAGACTCCCCCATCTGTCGGGAAACCTCACATGTAGGAACATGTGTGATGGACATTGACTGGATAGAGGTCACGTCACGGTAGGTGAGATACTCAAAGAAGAGCGCATCGTGGGACTCAACGATGCGACGACGGGCGGGGTCCCAAAAATGTCAGGCCTTTGACCGCAGAGAGATCCCCACGAAGGTACACAAGCGACCCCGTGCGGAGACCTTGGACCCCTGCTGGTCTTCGGTGTACCACACAGAAGCCACAGATCCCGAGACAGGAGCGAGACATAGATCAACACGGTGGCCAAACCAAAGCTCGTACGGTGTAACATGGTCCGGAAGGGGACCATACGGTAGGAGGTTCCAGACCCACGTCATGTAGATGAATCCTTCAAATGCAAAGGACTCCGGAAGACTGCACTCTGACCGCATAACACAAACCGCATCCTCCATGGTGCGGTTCTAGCGCTCAGAGACACCGTTCTGCTGAGGAGTGGCAGGGACGGATACCTGGTGAAAAACCCCGTGCTCGGCAAAGGAACTGTCCATCTCGCCAAGAAACTCGCCGCCGCGATCCAAGAGGAATGTATGGAACATGTGGCGGGACTGACGCTCAGCCATCACTAGCTAGAGGCAAACCCCAAGAGCGACATCACTCTTCTGGCGCACGCTGTACACCCACTACATCCAGGTGAAATCATCAGTCAGGGTCAGGACGTATCGGCCCCGATGAGAGAAAGACTTGATAGGGAGAGAGCCAAGAATGTGCGAGTGGAACAACTTGAGAGGGCGAAGAGCTCGAGAACGGGAGTCACGGTAGGTGTAGCGATGCATCTTACCCTGATTGCAGAATAGATAATTGGTCTTGGAAGCCTTCTCGAAAGAGGGCGCGTCAAGACCGAGTGCAGGCTGTGTCCAAGTGAGCTTCAACATAGTGTCGGAGCCCACATGAAACAAGCGATGATGTAACAATTGCTGGTGCTCAGCAGAGAGAAATCCAGTGCAAAACTCACGAGCAGGAGGGAAAAGGGAGCAAGGAGAATGAGAGATCCAAGAAACATGATATAGATCATCCACAACGGAGGCACGGAGAACAATGGTACGAGTATCAACAAAGGTCACAGTTGTGGAGTCTGTAGTGTGCTCCACAGAGAGTCCCATCAGTGTGTAGGCATGCACAGAAAGCAAGCTAAGCTCAAGGTGAGGCACAAAAAGCACCTCTAAAAGATATAAGGGGCCAGACGGGCCATCAAAACACACAACCCCAACACCCTGGACCGGCAGTAACTGACCAGAGCCTTTACAAATGGAGCGAACAGATGCAACAGGTCCGAGAACAACAAAGTCACTACGACGACAGGTCATGTGGTGAGTGGCACCAGAATCGATGATCCAAGTGCCAGCAGGATCACGACCGGAAGACGTCACTGTGCAACGGGCAATGGAACTCTCGGTCTTATATGGGAACTTTTGCAACATTTGAGGAGGTACAAAGAAGGGCACAAAGGTGAGACTCATGAATCCAATCAGTGCATGACCCACCGCCACTAATCCGCTGCGGGCTCGGTAAGTCCCTGACAAAGGGAGTGAAAGACGGAAATGTGAGCCGCACGGGTGGCGTGTGTCTCTGTAGTAAGCAGGGACAATGCCAGGTCCCAGCCCCAACGTGGATCAACACCCGCGCCTGTGCCGACCTCCTCAAGGAAAGGGCAAAAGTCCATGACTTTCTCGCGCGGCATTGCGTAAAGGAGACCGCACATCGCCCTAGCTGCTGTCAGCGCCTGAGCACGATCCGTAACCTGGTACGGACTGTGATAATAGGGCCATACCCCCTTTGAAGTGGCCAAGACCTGGAAAAGAATCTTCCCCCAGTCAAAGCTGTCCTCACTCACATATGGTGGGGGCGGTGTCTCGAAGTCCTTGGGTTGCCGCTCCGTAAGGAGAGCAACCACAGGCTAAGAAGGACGAGTGATGGGGAAGACGCCGGGACGGGGAAAGTCGCCGAGGTAGGGATCAGGTGAGGATCGGATCTCTGGAAATGGGGCGCCAGATGTCTGTAGGGGCCGAGAACTTGTCTGAAGCTGGCGAAGACGCTCCTCAAGCACGTGAATCTCTCTCTCGTGAGCGTCATCCTCAATACCTGACATGTCAGGGTCCTCATCCCAAGGAACAAGAGGCAGCGGGTCGTGTCCTGATCCTGTCATCGGTGTAGGTGATTACTGCTGTGTAGAAGGTATGGCACCGTCGACTCCCTCTCAGGTCTGCTGTGGAGTTGTGGACTGACCACGAAGAAGCTCTGTGAGCGTATGGATGGCGTCGATGTGCTGCTACTACAGACGACGCATCTCATCCTACTGACTCCACAGGTCCTCAATAGCCTGTAAGCGTGGGCTCATGACT
This sequence comes from Penium margaritaceum, assembly GCA_023375785.1. Lineage (NCBI taxonomy): Eukaryota > Viridiplantae > Streptophyta > Zygnematophyceae > Desmidiales > Peniaceae > Penium > Penium margaritaceum. Next base: position 65,232 of record SZWC01002989.1, on the reverse strand, counting down.
CCTGAGGAGGAGGAAGATGGTTCTAGTGGTCCTTTGCCCTTGTCACCAGCCAAAGCCATGTCAGCGCTTAGTATGCACCGGGATGTTAAACTGGTCGGATTGCAAAACCGTCAGTGTTTCTTGAAGAGTTGGAACACTGGAAATTTTGTACTTTCCGACCCAAAAATTCAACTAAGGCAAGTGCTGACATCAGCAGGGCTTTGCTGACGTCAGCACAGACCTGATGACATCAGCAAGGGAAAAATTCTGACGTCGGCATCTTTTTTTGATAGCCATCGCTACTGTTGAATGCTGCGCAGGGGGAAGCTACTCCGCGGTAGCCGCGCTGAGGTTGCGTGGAAGCTCCGTAGTAGCTTTCGCGCGGCTGTTGTTGCTGTTATGTGAACGCCTATAGCAACAGCCGCGTATCTGCTTGCATAGCTGTGGTAGCAGCTGTGCGCTGCTGCTGTACTACAGCGTTGCTACGCGCTGCTGCTGCGCTGCTGCTCTGCTACGCTGCTACTGCTACTGTTGATGCTTGCTGCTACTGCTACTCAAGGCTGCTGCTGCTCGTAGCTCGCCACTCGCCTCCCGCTACTGGTTGCTTGCTGTTGTTGCTGTTGCCCGCTGCCGCCTGTTGCAGCTGCCGCCTGCTACTCCTACTACTGGCGCCAATGCCAGTAGCTGCTAGCGGCTGTCGCCGGCTGTTGCTGTTGCTAGCGGCTACTACTGTTGCACTCTCATGTGCTGAAGGCGGATGACGTTGACGGTAGTCGGGTGACTTCGATAGGTCCCGATGAATCGGCTGCAGTGGTGACGCTCACTATTGCTGCTCTACTGCGTCCCTGCTGCACATCTCGGCAAGAACTGTCTCGCCGCTGTGATACCATGAGAAGAATCGTGGAAGCTTCCTAGCAACACACCCATTGACTAGGCATCAGTGCCTGGTCAGACGGTGATGACAGTTATAGATCGTACACACAACGGCAAGAGTCTGGATAGGAGACACAAGTCAGAGTGTCAGAATGATTGAATTGCATTTGCAGAGAGAAATGACAAATGATAGGTCCACATCATAAATACCTGCTGCGGTGCACGGCGGGTGTCGCACGCGGCAGTGCAAGGTCTGTCCTAAAACCAGCCTAGAATCACTGTTTTGGCCGTAACTCAGCACAGACAAGTCAGAGCGCTACGCCGTCTGAACCTAAACATGCAAAATCACAAGCTGGACGCTTAAACTAGTCACATGCATGCATCCAGCATCAAACAGTGGACACACAATGCAAAAACATGCAAATCTGGCCCACAAACAGACCATCGATAAACTCCTACGTGCTGTAGAAAAATCTGGAGAAGGTCCGAAACAGCAGCTAGGACTCTGGGGCGGTCGTCGGTCAGCTCCGAGCAGGTGGTCCACCACGAGATGGCGCACCGACGCCACCTGGGTCCGCATCAAGGATATTCACGGGCATGGTCACGGCCGAGTGGTCACAATAAACTGTACAAGTCGACAGGAACGTCACAAATCACAACACATACGTCAGCAGTTCTGCAAGCCGCCACATGGAGGGTAAGCTTCCACGTAGCTTCCTCATGCATGCAAGCCATTGAGCCTCCGGTTGTGCGATGCACGTCAACAAACTGGAAGCAAATGTCGATGAGCGCAGAGCTGCAGTCGACAGACCACAGACACTTGTTGAGTCCACCTTGCAGATCTGAGTCAGACGCCTTGGGTCGCAAGCCGTGCTCACCCGCCGCCTGCATCCGGGGCATGTTTTGCGATGGTAGTGCAAAACAGGGAGTCCATCTGCGATGTGAGGGACAACAGTCCCAAGCGGAGTGGCCCAAGTGGACGGAGGAATGTCCACTACATCGTGCTAGTTCCGCATGGTCACAACCAATGCACCAACGAACGTCCTCCTAGCTTTCGTCTCCAGGCATAAGGTGGCACGCCTTGCGAGGACACTATGCGGCCCACCACTAGCCCTCAAGTCACGGATGGCCCACAGCTGCCAGCGCCTGACCTCCTCGAGGGTCAGCATGTTACTTCGTGCAAATCCGACAGGGAGGCAGAGAGGCACAGAACTGATGCATGAGGTGCAGGGCTGTTGGTGGCTGCCAACTGCGCAGAGAGTAGACAGAGACATCCATGATAGTGGAGGAGAGAAGTTGTTACACCTGAAGAGGAAGGACAGAGGCAGGAGACGGAGGAGCCAATGAACAGACACAGACAGCCCCCTCAAAACACCGGTGAAAAAGGTGACGCCGAGAGGACTACGACTCAGAGGCCATTCGAGGTGCCATGTAGAGCTCCATGCAAACATGCAGGCTCCTAAGTCACTTGTACCCCGAGTCTTCCTTGACAAAAGAATGCGATGTTTCACTGTGACATATGTTTCCATTGTCACTAAAATCACTGGGGAGGAATCGTGGCTTCTTGCAAGGACGTCATGTCCCACAGTGAATGTGTTGGACAACGGAGTTGGGTCTCCCCTAGCAACACAGTGGCATTTCCATGATAGTTTCCTCATGTTGGGAGTTCTTCCCAACAGTTACCAAACTGGTAGTGGTGACTTTCAAATCGGTGTCCATGATCGTTTCTTCCTTAAAACCCATTTTCCTCTTGCACAAGTGAAATACTCGACGTCCATCCTTCAAAGCTGGTTCAAATGGAACGTTGAATGAACATTCGAACATTCGAATGTGAGGAGCACATTCGAACCCGACTATTTCTTGAGGATGCACTCTTTGGGTCGGCACATTATTTTGGAGATGATTCGGGATAAATAACGATCACAGTTCATATTTCCTGACACTGGCAACACCTAAACATGCTTTGAATCATATATCTTACCCCCCCCCCCCCCCCCCCCC
>SZWC01002989.1:14323-56544 GCA_023375785.1 Penium margaritaceum | reverse complement strand
GATACGATCCGATACGATCCGATACGATCCGATACGATCCGATACGATCCGATACGATCCGATACGATACGATGTGATCCGGTACGATCCGATACGATAAGAGAAGGTACGATATGAAACGCTATGATGCGACATCAATTTGTTTGATCCGATCCGATGCAATACGATACGACACGTACATAGTTGGTGGCGGTGAACAGGCGGATCTGCGTGACGGGGTTGAGAACTGCCGCCGCCGCGGCAGGTGTCGCCATCCATCGCGTGCAGGTGCCCAGCAGAAGAGGCAGCAGCTGCAGCAGCAGCGCGGGTGGCGAGCTGCTGCCACCTCTGCGGCTGGGCCGGGCCGGGCGGGCGGCGGGGGTGCATGATGGCCGAGCCATGTCGCCGAGTAGCCCGCGCAGTGCTGATGCAGGCCTTGAGAGGGATGGAGCTGAGAGGTAGTGCTCCTGCGGAAGGAAATCAGCGCTGCGGCCGTCGTGGAGGCGAGGCGACCGAATGGATGATTCGATAGCGCGGCGAGCTGTGGCGCGATGTGCGATCGCGACGGCAGGCAGCCGGCGCAGGAATTCCGGCTGTTCCCCAGCCGTCTATCAGAAGGTGGCGTTGGGGGTGGAGGGACTGCTAGGTGCCTGGCAGTTTTCTTCTTTAGGGTTCCCCCGCTGCTTCGATTGGCACTGGACTAAAAGCCTGACCCTTGAGCTTCTCAGTCCGATGGACACAACGTTCCAGATGGTCACGCTTGTTCAACATATGCACAATGTTGGGGCTAGCCGCCGGCTTTAAGCTCCCCCCCTCCCACCCTTCCTCGCCAACACCACAGGCTCAGCAACGCCACATCGTAGAGTGCGGTTGTTCGGACAAGCAACGCGGCGTGCACAAGAGCGGTGCGGGGGAGAAGGGCACAAAAGCGGTTCGGCTCGCTCTCTGGGCCAGCATGCGCGGCGAGGGGAGAAGAGAATACTCAAACCGCTGTTGAAATTTCTCGAGTGCCGTTAGACCTTGAAACATAACCGACTGGGAAAAGAACATACAGATCCTTCACACAATTGATTTCACACGCTTAACCCAAAACTAAATCTGAACTGACCAATGAGTATGTTTTATGAATAAAATCCTAGAAAATTTCTCAAATTAAATGCTTTCAAATGACCTGGCCTAATTATTCAAACAAAATCGATCATAGAAATACAAATTTTACCACGTGGGGAAGAAAAAAAATTAATTACATCTATTCTTTTTTTAAATAATATTCCCTCTCCTTATTACAGATTCTTCATTTTTCATTAAATAAAAAATTAAGAAAATTCAAAAAATAATAATCAACAGTATTATGACGTTACATTAACAATTTTAACAAATGATTAAATTGATCAAAATATATTTCAATAAACTAAAAATACTCAAAATCGGCATAAATATTAAAATAATAACAAAATGATTAAAAATACGCAAGTAAAAATGAAATTAAATAATAAAATCCAGAAAATGGGTAAAAAATCCAAGGTACATCATGTCATTTAGGAAGACTAAGATCGTCAAATGAACAATGCGTAAAATTAGTTCTGATCCATCCATGTTGCATCAAAGTAAGAATGAGTACACAAAATAGATGATTATTCACCAACTCCTAACATAGCCAAGATGCAAACCATAAATGTACTGAGTTACCTAATCAGTTTTTTCTTTCCTAGGAAAATAATCATGCAATGGTTGTTACGAATTTATTTAATTATAAAAACCGAAATTTTTTACACTCCAACTTTGCTAAGGATTTTCATGAATAATTCAAGGGACAAAATATCACTAAATAAGGTTTTCGTGCAAATTATGCACATTATGCATACATAACATGAATAAAATTCCACATGAATGACGGAAATGGTATGGATAATGTACTTCAAAAATGGGTGAATGACTACCTTCAATGGGTGAATCACTTGCACATTGGCAGGGTTTTTTACATCAACATCGCTAAGGTTGTAATTTTTCCACACAATGACTTGATAAAAATCATGTAAAAAGGTAACACATGATTCTTATAAAAACTAAAATTTAAAATTTCATGAAATTGGATCATAAAACTCCGTATATACCTATAATCAACAATAATAAGAATATTAAAATTGATTTAACAATTCATATCATCTGAAAATTTTCATTAAAATAAGATATCATTATCAATTTTCTTTGCTTTACACGTATATGGTGAGTGAAATTGAAAAAACCCCTTTGAAAATAATGGTTGCAATGATTGAGGTGGATATTAAATCAGGCCTTCTACTTTCAAATTCTAAGATATTATGGCCCAAAAATGCAAGTATGTGGAGGATATTTGTTCATTTTTTAGAATTAGAAGATAATTTTGAAATCAATTTTGATAGTAACAAGAAACGGGTTAGGTTGATTCTGGTGTTTGAAGAAAAATAAACCTTTTGAAAATATTTTAATTCAATATAGTTGAATAATTTGTGGTAAAATAATTTATTCCATGTAGTCCATCATAGACCTTGTAAATTTTCAATTTAATAGTACCTTTATTCATCTTATATTTTATTTATTGAAATTATTAAATTTTAACAAAATATGTGAATTTTTTGGGATAGGTTCATGAACCGTTTACAAATTTAACCCATTGTTCGATGTCTTTGTGCCTTGCATTACGATAATAACATGAAAGAACTTTGTTAATATGTTAAGGTTAAAGATACATATTTTCTTTACGTATTTTCAATAATTTGCTTGATCTTAATCATGTCACACATCTTCAAGGAAATGGAGTGCATAAAATTTATTAGTGAGGTGGACCAAAACTAACTATTCGTATAATGAAAACGTTATCATTGTTAAAAACCCCATATGTGGATTTAAATGAAAACTTTAAGAGAACAGTTTAATTTTAAAAAATAAAAGTTCTAGACATAGTATTGGGTTTTAAGTGCAAAAAAATGTGCTGAATTGGAAGGTTTTTCTAAGCCTGAAAATTTCTTACTTTAAATATGTGACATGAATTGTAGCGTGAGGTGTGCCTCGTGGCTTGAACTGGTCGTCCTGGCTTGTGAGGCGGTGGATGGGATGGGTTGAGGGTTGGAGACCCTCAATCACTACGGTTTTGGCCCTGTGGGCCAAGCTTTTCGTCCGTTTGCTACATTTGGTATCAGAGCACTGGGGTTTGACACCCATTTTGGACACCAAGGGTGGGTCCTTTCCTTTGTGGGAGGAATGTAGCACAAGGTGTGCCACGTGGCTTGAACTGGTCCTGGCTTGTGGGGCGGCAGAAGGGATGGCTTGAGGGTTGGAGACCCTTAATCATCGTAGTTTTGGCCCAGTGGGCCAAGCTTCCTATCCTTTTCCTGCATGAATAGTCTTTAAACTATTATGAACATTTCGAATATGAGAACGTATGTCGATAGAACTTTATCTTTATAAACTTACACCATGTTTCCCTATAATCTCCCAAATTTTCCAAATTATTTGTTCATTTTTCAGATGTTTTGGAATTCATGGTTATGGCTCTGTGGAAAAAAAATGTTTTCATACGGACGTAGTGAAACTTTGAACTTTATCTATTCGGGGAAAATTGTGTTCATATGTCTAAATGGGTTGATGAAATAATTTTATATTTCCTACCTTGTTTACCAATGGTTTAACTATATAATGTTTGTTATTTTTCTTTACTTTTCAGCTGATAATCCCTTTTCCAATGTTTGCTCAAAGAAATGTGCCTCTAGTTCATTATGATGTAGGTTGATATAGAAGGTTGCACAATGTTGGGTGAGAAATGGAAAGAAGCGCGCGGGCAGGCTGTGATGTTGAAAAGCCGTATTCCAAGCTACCATTACTCGAACCGCAGGAGGTCCTTGAAGCTGCTGTGCTACAGGTCAACCCCAGTCAACAGTTAAACGGAAATTATTTGCGACATCGCTAAGATTATTGGTCGTCTCGGACATTATTGCTGACTTCGGCGAAAACCTATGTACTCACCATGCGGTTGTTGTTTAAAAAGTGCTCGGAAATGCTTGAACAAAAACTTGCGAATGGTATCTGCTCTGCGCAGGTACGACCCGGGCAGGTCAGTACGATTCCTCCGTCAAGCAGAACTTTCGCTGTACTGAAAACGACATGGGCCGTGGCTGAGAACGTGCGAGTGGGCGAGGCAGTCTCACCCACTCTATTCATGACGTCAGCATTCAAGAATCCTGGAAATTTCGTGCCCCGAAACAGGGTGAAAAACGTCCATTCACCAACTTCGAGTTTGCTACTGTCCGCAATCATCTATGATTGGTAGAATGGATACGATGATACGGGAAAAGTCCGCGGTGCAGTCGGTGTCCTTCGCTCACTTCCGCTACAACCACACCAACCCATCCACAACCAGAGAGAGTGAATAAGGATGCAAGTGGGAATCCACTCCTATGTTTTTCACCCCTTCCCAGCCATGGGCATGAGCCCATTCGCGCAACGACCTAGCCGACTCGGGAATACAGGGTGCGCCTGGTGATGATTGGATTTCATGGTTGCTCGAGTTCAGCCATGATCGGCGCTCGTGCTGTCCGCGGGGTTTTCGCCTTGATCGCCGTCAAGGTACTCCAAGGGGGTTCTCAACCTTACCCCACCCGCATGGGTTTCCTGTGATGCCAGTTCAACCAACCTAACGGGCCCAACATGGTGGTGGATGAACAGCATCAGTTCAACCATCCCCTTTCAACCAATCAACTTGGGACGCACGTAGTTGAAAGTTCGACAATTGTTTGCATTCTGGAGAAAACCCTTTGGACATTAATGTTGGCAAACGACTTATGACAGAGGTCCTAAACGAGGGATATGGAGTGCGCAACTTGTGGAGTTTTGAAGTCCTCAACAACATTGAGCAATGCCAGTGTCTGGTAGAGTTCAACAATCAAATCTCACTACAACTAGGCGCACCCAAAGGGGTGAGGCTGTTTGACATCAGTGCCGATGGTCGGTTGAAAATGTTCAACTCGTGCTTGTTTGGTTTGTTTGCGTGTTGAAGTAACGTTTTTTTAACATTTTGAAGTGAATTTTTAGATTTAATACAACTGGTCGATGGCCCATGCGACATGTTCCTTCCGCCAGCGGATAGAAGACACCTACGCTACCGTCCGATGACGATTTTTTAGGGTGCCGTTTCTATATCCTCATGCCCCATGTTTTCCCCTTGCTTGACGTTGGGACCGTCCACATACCATGCGCACGGGGACATGATCCAACTCCTCGCTCAACCAAGCGAGTGGACGACCAGTCATCACCCCAGCTTGGTCCAGCCGAGGTTGCACAAGGTTGGGGTCCATTGTGCGATTGAATGGCTAATCTCAATTCACCTAGTGGATAACAATATCCAAGGAAATTAACTTAATGCTAGCTAATGTTCCTCTCTTCGGCAGACCCTTCTTATGGTCGAGCCATGGGCATACTCACTCTGTCGTAAACTTCGCTTGCGCTTATGTTGCTGGTCAAAAATGCAATTTTCGTGAATGAAATGACCCACCAATTGTGGCCTCCTAATAGTACTCGCGTCCGTCTGGGCTAAGAAAATCTATAAACAACATTTCACTCACACGTACACAATGAACTGAACGAAGTACAAGAGGGAAGGTACGTAGCAACTATGAGTTTGGTCAGTTTCGGTGGTTGAGCCGAACTAGCCACCAAAACTGACGACAAACGGCCTCACCCAGGGTGAGGCTGGTTGTAGTCAGTTTTGTTGCTTGGTTGGGTTCAACCACTGAAACCAACCAAACTCGATGTTGATGCGTACCTTCCCTCGTGTAGTTGTGTGAGTCCATCATGTGCATGCGAGTTATGTGATTTTTTTTATGGATTTTTAGCCTAGACGGACACGAGTACCATTAGGAGGTCGCGGTTTGTGTGTCGTTTCATTTGTGAATTTGACATTCCTGTTGAACTACGTAGGCAAAGTTCACGACAATAAGGGCCTGTCAAAAAAGGAAGAGAGGAACATTATCTAGCACCAAGCTAAATTCTCTTAAAATCTACATCACTATATGGAAAGGGAACATTAGCCATTCAATCACACCTTATTGTTGCGTATATTTGTGCAAATAGTTTTTTTCTAGTTCACCCATGTGTCACATAGAAAATTCCTTCACACCAAATGTACATGTCGAGACACGTGAAGCGCGTTTTTCCTTCCCAAAAAAGGAAGTTCTCTCACCAATTGATGACAATACAGTATCATGCACCCGAACTCTTTCCAACCTCGGTTGGACCGAGTGGGGACGATGGTTGGGCGCCCACCCGCTTGGCTAAGCGAGTGTTTGGATCATGTCCCCATGCGTATGGCATGTGGATGATCCCCATGTCCGGCTAGGGGAAAGCATGGGCCATGAGGGCGGAGAATGGGCACCCTAAACAATTGTCATCCAACGGGAGAGCAAGTGCCTACCATCCGCTTGCAGAAGGAACCCATCACATGGGTCATCGACCAGTTGTTGTGAAATTAAATATTCACTTCAAAACATGCAAAAATCATTACTTCAACCACGCAAACAAACCAAACAAGCGCAGGTTGAACATTTTCAACCAACCACCAAAATTGACTACAACCAGCATCACCCAAAAGCTTAGGGTAGGTTTAGATGGCCACGTACCTCGCATCACATGTTTTTTAGTTACCATAGTAACCCCTTTACAATCACTTTTGGATGGTAAAAAATGAATCGTGATTGGTCAACGTCGATCATGGAACATACTCTCAAAATGTAATATTGTTTTTGCTCCCTACATTGCTCCTCATACTTGAAGTCTCCCCATACATAGAATAGAAAATGTTGTATTTTTCTGCCTCCAAACATGGGTTTTTTTCAGAAAGAAGGAACTGGACATATCAAAGTCGGACAAGGGAAGCAAGTTGGGGAGAGTGGAAAAATATGGGTTGGATCCAACCCGTAAAGTCAGTTGCTTTGCTAGACTAGCCAAATAACTTACCTCGACTATGTCATGAGTTTTTTATGCAAGAAAAAATGTGATTTCTGGATGAGCCACTTTTCTTGTACCCTTTCTTAATTTAGTAGACAATTCCAACACGTTAAACCACTTGTACACAAGGTGCACATGAGACAAAGGCGCAAGCAATTAAGTAAGGAAAAAAATAGTGTCAACCTATTGAGATGAAAATTCCAAAGTTCATTCTTCTTGCAGCAAACTAGCAGAAACATTGGCCAACTCGATCAAAAGCGATATGTTTCATGGTCTCCGACCTTCAAAATGTCACGTTTTTTAGCCCAGAGCCCAAGGAACCAGCATGAGCCATGTGGATTGAGCCACAATACACCCTTCCCACCCATGCGTGAGCTATCATTGGTGTGAACAAGTGGGTTTCTAACTCTGACGATTTGATACAAGTGCAACGGTATTGTCTCTAAGGTGGATTGAGTCCGTCAAAACCACGGTGATTACTAGTCAGATACTACTTTGTTTACACGCTCACAACCGAATGGACCACATCAAGCAACGTGGAGCAAACCATGTTAAACGTGTGTGCTCGTACTATGTAACCCTTTGCATGCTTTGCATTCAACCCATGTAACAGCCGTGGACTATTTTGTGACTAACTACTGAACCAAAATGTAGGTACTCAAAATAGTCGTCTCCCAATAGGGAGCAAATGGTTGCCTCAGCCGTTTTGGTTGAGAAAAACTATGCAGCAAACGGACATATTCGTCATGGAGCAATTTTGCATACATGCATCCTAAAACCATATCGTTCCATGTGGCATAGCCACGTGGGAACAAGAACCTAGCGGCCAACTAGAGGGGAGGAGGAATGATGAGATGGATCTTCCATCGCGGCACTCCTCTTGCCTTAAATCAGGCCTATGGACCAAATCCGGGCAAGAGTCGAACTAGACAAAAAATATTTTTCAGACCTCAACTCGTCGAGATATCTGTCCCGAGCCCCTGAAACCTGGGAACTATAATTAAACACAAATTTTAATGGCTCATACGCTACATTCCTTCCCTTTTTTCGAATCGTCCCAGTTCATCTTTTGATAATGGAGGTTTGATCATCGCGTACTTCATGGTGCAAACCATACAACAAGAAGCACAGACAATATGACATGTGTGAACTCTTTTCATCCGTAACAATGTTGCGTCACGTTCATGCACAATCAACCACACACTTGTGGTTATTTTGATTATGGTCATTTACGTAAAACATCTAGTGTTGATTGCGTGATTCCTTGGCTCTTGCCAAGATGAGACACATAAAATCCTTGTGCGCTCTTCACAAGTGTTGGTGTGTCTTTATAAAGACTCATCACACGTGTGTATAAAGACTCATCACACGTGGCATGGTTGATGCCTTTTGGGACGTACATTTTCAACAATGTCTTGCCAGTTTGGAATAGGGTACAATGAATAATGTTTCCCAGATTATGTGTGTTACGTGTTGAGCAAGTGTTGTCGTGGCGCCTCCTCCCCCTTTGCAATGAGCTTCTCTGTGACCAATTAAACGGACATCACCGTAAAAACTGTCTAGATCCACACAAAACTTCCCATGTCGTTTAGACATGAAATCTTCCAAGGGGTTGTTGCCAGGTGGCATCTTGCCTGAAACATTGTCAATACGTGTAAACCAAGATCCATACATCATTCCTCTCGGTTTGTAACCACGTTTTCATGAACATGTATAGGTTTACAATACCTCTTTCAGCACACGTGGATTGGTTGGCAGAACTCAACCAAACTCCACCAAGCCTATGCAACTTGCATGCTTGCTTTAACTCAGGATTGGGAGGCACCAAGGTCCTAAGACATGGTTGCTGAGCACACTTCTTTTCATTTCAAAGATTGCCCTAATCTTTGAAGGTGGCGACATTGGTCGATTAGAATGCGTATTTTTTGTCAACGGCTGTCATTAGACACGACAATACTCTGACCTAGATGATCTTGGTTTCAACCATCAATCCCTCATTTTGGTCAAAAATAGATACCATAGGATGCGGCTCACGTCCCTGTCAAAGCACGTTGGTTTTAACTAGGTTAGCTGAGAAAACTGATCTCAACAGCCATTGATTGTACCCAAAAATAAAGTGTTCATTGTATTTTATTCACCAAACATGTGTACCATGATCACAATCAGTGCGGTATGATTTGGAAGAACATCTTTCGGATTTCAATTTCATGTGATTGTGATCAAACACTTTCGAAACACATCCTGTGATGTTGGAACGACTAGTTCCAAGTTTGTTGTGTTTATGTAATTGCATCCAAGGGTTCCATTTGAGAACTTGCAAATGGTTTTGTTTGCTAGGTTGCAGCATTCCATGTTGCTTCACTGTCTTCAATTGTGTACATGCGGTACTTCCACCCAGTGGATTATTTTTCATCTACCTTATCTAAGCTACTTGTAGAGAGTATCGCTCTCATCAAAGACATCTGAGAAACACCCACCATTGTGGATACCACCAAAGAAACATCCAAAAATATATTATACATGCATTTGGCAATGTACTTCTATTGAGCCATCCCCAATACCAATATTTAGTTACTACACACTACTCATTTGTTTATCTCAATATTGGTTATGACTCGTTATGTGGTCGTCGGACCAACAAGATGTATGTGCTAACACACTGTTAGCATGAAGCTATCAGCTTATAGATCTTCTCCATGGCCATAAGCTTTGGATGCCAAAACCTAGACATTGACATGATCCCAACTATGTCGTAGTTGGTTTGTGGAAAACTATGAGATCAACATAGTACCATAGGACTCCATTAGTAGAAAAGGAATAACATCTATTTTCTCTAAAATGGAATTTTTGTAAAACCATGGATGAATTGATGTCACCAACATCGGATCACACACTTTTGTCCATCAATGTCCATGAAATGTTTACTCATCGAGTGATAGTAGATCGAAGGTGTCGACTTCAAATTTGTGCACTTTCAAAACTATGTTGATCTCATCATATGCCAGAAATTGACCCTTGTAGTCTTTGACCACCGCACTACGCCATCTTGAATTGTTGAGATCCATGGAAGAGTCTTTAGCCCTCTCTAGCACATTTGCAACCCCCATGAACAACTATCCTTGTTTTTTGAATTGGATTCTAGGTACACTCGTGTACCCTTTTATCGTCAGTTCCAGTGAATTACCATGATTTGTATCTATCACTCACCGAGTGATAAGGTATCAATGGTTCTTCCATTGACAATTTATTCAAGAATATCATCCTTGACACGTTCAATCACGGACCGATGTTTGCATCGCTATGACTAATGATGCACAAAACCACTAAACGGAACCGATACATCCGGTACACACTATGTATAGGCATCACAATGTCAATCCTTGAGGATTAACGTCGACATTCTAACACACTAGGTCTGCTTGAAATTTGATGATGTAGTCATGATACATGCTTAGTCATGAAATGATCGCATTTGCCTTTGAACATTGTAGCATAATGAGACATCTGATTGTTGTAGAACACGTCCTACGTCCACCAAACCACTTGTTTGGTGAAATGGTGTCACCATTCTTATTCTAAACATCATCTTATATCGTTAGCTTGTTCAAATGTCACAAAACCATTGTGATCATTCGTCCATCCAACTTATCCGTAACTTGATGGCATGATTGACGCACAAACATGTGCATGCCGTGCACGTTTTCCATGCATGCCGTCAACCTAATTTCATGTGGCTAAAGTACAGTGGCACGAATCACATACCATTATCCATTGAAAAGTGGGTTGTCTTTGGCACTTGGTAACGTACGCTGACCTCTTGTGGACATGCAAGCTGTGTATGTTTTGTAACTGGAGCTCAACCGATTGGACTTTTGTAGCACGTTTTATCTATGGAAATGGAAGAGTTCATCCACCTTTAGCATGTTCCAAATTTGAGGAAATGGTCTTTGTCAGACATGTGATGTATCCATTAAATTTTGGTTTGCACTCCTGTTGGAAGCACCTTTCCATACTACTATCGACAGTGCAAAGTTTTTAACTTCCTATTGTCGTCATTATCGGTGACAACCGATAATGCTGTATTTTTTGTTACCTTTATACCGTTATTTGTTTTTTTGTTTTTTTTATTACACCGTTCGGGCATACATCTGATCACCACACTCGTGTGTGATTAATTCTGGTCATGCCTGTCTGTTCTCCATTTGAAGAGTTTGACAGTACGACCATCCTTGACTTCGTCGAGATGTCTTGTAAATGTCAAACGACGTGTTTCCGGTGCTTGAAAGAATGCACTTGAAACTCTTGCCCATAGAACCACTTCACACATAGATTCTATGCTTTTGTTTGGTGGTCTATCACAAGCTAACATGACTAGGAAACACATTTGCTTGTTCTTTCTAGTTGATACAACAAGGTGCAGTCGGCTCCCATGTTACCGTTGCAATCGGCATCTCATAACATGTGATGTACCATTAACACTAGAATAGCTAGTCCAGTGGGAAGTCAAGGCCATAGTGTATTTGGCACTCGCATCAGTGGTGCATGTGACACCCATGACAAAAGTGCAACCCGTAGCTTTCTTCAACCCTGCAATCAACATTTATGACAATGGTACATTCAGCACTCATGTGAACGATTTGAGTGCCGCAGTGCATGCCACAGTGCTAGTTGTGCACAAACAATATTGTTTAACGCAAGAATAATCCGCATTTTGTGGCCTTTTTATGGCCACCCATTTCAGGTCTTTTTTTTTTCATGGAAAATCACACGATTTGAGGATCATAAAAAAAACTTTATGCATGATCCATGCGTGATTTATCGCGGTGAAGAGGATTTCTTCTGTTGCCTTCCAAATGTCAGTTCCATCGCATGGAGCTGCCAGTTCAATTATTGGCGCTTCTCCTCCAGAAGCTCATTATACACTGTCATGGGAAATGAGGCATGGATTGGACTAAAATCCTTCTACAAGGAAGTGAGGTCCAGTTGAAGAAGGTTGCAATGGTGGAGTGGAAGGCGTTTCTTCAACTTTGTAGCATTTTGGAGGAACGGGACCTGTTTAATATTAGCGCGAGGGGAACTTCAGTTGAGGAGCAGTTTATCAACTTCCTAACCATTCCCGCACATGCCGAAACCAATCGTGGGATAGCTCGTACTTGAAGTGGACTACATTCGGCTATTGATGATCTGGGAGGGTCGATTATGGTTTTAACGTGACGTACTCATCGGTGGGGCTTTTCTCAGTTGCCTTGGTGCCATTGACGGAATACATATTGGCGCGGTGATGCGAGAGGAAGGACAAGAAAGGTTCAGAGATTGAAATACGTCTGTTTCTTCAAATGTTATGGTGGCTGTGGCGGTGGATGACCATTTGGTGTTTTTCCTTGCCAGATGGGAAGGATTGGCACATGACACGAAGGTGTTTTGAAATGCAATGTCGAAGGGCTTCAAGATTCCGGTGGGTTGCTATTATCTCGTGGATTTGGGGTACCCATTAACGTATGGTGTCCTTCTGCCTCATTGAAATTCTCTGCATCACTTGAAAGAGTGGCGGCTTGGCCAATGTCGACCCCAAGAAACCTAGGAGCTTTTCAACAAGAGGCATTCTAGAAAGCGAAGTATTATGGAGCAGAAAATTGTCTTTTTCAAGGGTAATTTTTTGCTACTGAAGAAGATGGAGAGGTTCCCCTTCAAGATTCGGCGTGATATCTTCTTCGCGTGTGCTACACTGTACAATTTCATGATGGAGCATGATGGGTTGTGCTTGGATCCTCATTGCAGCGCTGGTGTCACAAATCAAGTGCGTATCACCCAACAGCCAGAGGATATAGATCCACCATGATACAGTCCGCATTTGTACAATGATAATCTGTCCACAGCAAAACATCACGAACTAGAGGATCACTGTTGGTCCATTACAAGGTCACTACTCAATGTGTGGCCTAATAGGCCGGATGCTGCCCCTGTCCAGTTGTGCCTCCAACTGCTTCGAGCTCCATATTGTTCTAATTTGCGATGCTTGTGTAGTCATTACATTCGCAATCCTTGATATGTGTGCAATCCGAAGTACTCATTGTACATTCTATGCACTTTTATAAATGTTCACTACACATTCCATGCACTATTCTAGGTATGCAATGTGATTTGTAATCATTAGTCAAAGTATTAAATGAACAATGTATATAATATCCAAAGTAAGGAATGCAACGTATGCATTTGTGGAAATACTTCACATTTCCGTTTGCCAATATCGTCAAGGGTCTGAAAGAATACAAAGGATGCTGTGATAGGTAATAAAAACCTGGCCATGAAAATGCACAGAAAAAGCACGATGTCTCAATTGCAAGCATGAATATTAGCCTAGAACTCATTCATTCCCAAACCCGCACCGTCATGTTGACATAGGCTTCATCCCCATCACCAAAGAGGTTGGCAAACGACGTGCGGCTAACGCTCTTACTGCCCTAACTACCCCCATCACCTCCAACCTCCAAATCCAACCAAGTGGAGTCCAACACAGGGCGCATAACAACATATGCCAATACCTTTCTCGGACATTTCTCAAACAAGGCCACGACACGATCCTCTTGCTGGACCTTGGTGATGGCCTTCTTTAGAATGGCGATGTCGTCATCGAATTCTTTGCTTGTTTCAGCAATCATGCAGCCGGCCCCATCTATCCTTTGAAGGCCCTCGGCCACACTTGAAGCCACAGATGGGCAATGACGTGCACACAAACTCTCTTTTGGTGACATAGTGCATGGCGGATTGGACCAGGACAAGGATGGATCCTGCAAAGAGGCACAAAACCCATCGTTTGGATGTGAGAAAATGCATGGTAAACCGTTCTTTCCATGCCAAAACCGAGCACAATACCTGGGTGCATACCTGTGACAAGAGGTATAAAAGGCCCCCAAACTTGGTGCCCAGGTTCTCAATGGATGGGTTGTCCTCCTCACGCATGAGGACAACCCATCCAGTGCCTGGATGGGTTGCCTGGTTGCAACCTCTTCTTCCTCTTCTTTGGCGGCCTCTTCGGTTGGGGTTCACATTGTTGGTACCCCCCCCAATAGGCCCCTCGTCATCACCCTCCCTGTTCTGCTCATTAGCAGGTTCTTCCTGAATTCCTCTAGCATCTTGCCCACTAGCAATGGATTTTGCAAAAACACCTCACAAAAAGGAACCAACTCCCATCTGGTTGAAAATGGGCATCACCCAGCCAGTCTGTTGTTAGGTGCTACAACCACACTTCAGACCGTGGGTGTGGAGTGTCATTGTCCCTATCCCATCCACCCCCAGTAGAATCACAAAAAGCCTTGTATCGACACCACTTGTCTTCGATTTTGTTACGATGGTCTTGCAGTTGCTTCTTACAGAAGTATTTCTCGGTGATGCGTGTTGCATGCCTCCACAACCGGCTTCTAGTCAGTGCCTTTCAGTTTTTCCCCATCTGTAAAGCAATTGTTGTTGATGCCAAGCTCTACCAGATTTTCCACGAGGAAATGGTCTTGCTCACGCAAGAGGATTATCGCTGGCTTGGATGTGGGTACAGCCATGGGGACGGGGTAGGAGAGGAGCGCAACCTGAGCTGACTGCGTCGGCGATTCCGAGGTACCTTGGTGTTGAGAGACGAACGGCTGCATTTTGAGAGGAGCGTCAAGCCGAGTAGCGAGAGACATTAGAACTGCCGTTGGAGCAAGGGTTTCGAGTGTTGCAGTGGCGGGGAGTGAGTGGTGTGTGAACAGCGGATAGGCGCCTCCTGTCGGGCCTTTATTTTCTCCACTTTTACCGGAGAGCCATGCTTGTGATTTCCCCCCCCCCCTTTTTTCTGGTGTCAACATCTCTATGTACATTGTATAAATCATGTGATATGAATTGAGAATTAAAAGAGAACTTGAAGAAGTATCTCTGCCAATAGTTGAGTTAGATACCGTTTTTCCATTACAAACCTTCCACAACAATAATCTGCAAATCGACCCCTCTTGTTAGCGGAAAGGGGACCACGGACCTACCTGCGTCGTCCAAGAATTTCCGCCGATGTCGAGTAAGCTTTCCAGTTTTCAGCAAATTGCCAACGTGGAGCTCCTTGTTCCTGACCGTCGGAGAGTCTGCCGTGCGACCGTCATGCGTACAAAATGGCTAAAGGCTCCAAGCGACCGCTTTACGCAGCCGCCGGTCGCATGGGTCTGCGACTGTCAGAGGGCATGCGTAGCCATCCAAACACACCCTTAAGTTAAGCAAAAGGGCAAACTTGTCCAAGGCCTGAGCAGTCGCCAACATCTAGTCGTGAACAGTGACAACCTCGACATCTGGGCTGGTACGCTGAGCAAAACGTAGGTGGTTCACAGGTATGAGGTGCAGGAAAAAAGACAATTCGAAGATTTGGGACAGATGGATAATTTTTGTTAAGTAGTAAGCACATATGTGCATTGCAGAGAACGAGGATGGGACATATATTGCGTCCTCAACGTTCGGACTGAGTGACACGTGCGAGGTCGGGTCGTGAGTGGCTACTTCAAGAAGCTCCACTGAGAATTTGGGGAGCTTTGATAATTTCAAGGTGCATCTTTGTAAAACTCTAGCACCATCAAGAAGTCAACCAAAAAGTATAAAAAAATTGATATAGTTCGTCACAATTCCGTGGACCTTTTTGGAAGGTGGTCGAAGTTGTCTGAAACTTCTGGAATCAGAATAATGGGGGTCGGGGTAGTTAGTTAGTTAGTTCCCTCGGTCGCACATCATAAAAATCCGGAGGTCAACGCACGGTGGGCCATGAAAGTAATGAAATAAATACCCAGTCATGGAGTTTATGGATTTGTGTACATCAGGGAGAAAACACTTCCCCCCCCCCCCCCCCCCCCCCCTAGCCGCGAGGTCCCGGCGCACGAGTAGACATAGACCGGTGATGATGGTAGTAGCCTTTGATCAAGTGATCAACGTCATGGAGGTTGTTGTAGGGCTCCCAGCCATTGTGCACAATATCATAGCCATGCCATTTGACCAGATAGTCGGTCGTTCTTCCACACTGATATCCAAGGATGTCTTCAATCACATTCATCGTATTCCCGTCTACTTGTACAGGAGGTTGGGCTACAACGTCTCGGCCGGGAAGTCCGTACAGGGTCCCGGGAGTGCTTGACTTTGCGGATGTGGGAGATAACATGGATCGCCATGCTGTCAGGCAGTTGAAATTGGACGATGAGAGGAATTTGCATTCGATCAAATGGTATCAACCATTGGATTCGAGCTTTGCAAAGTCCTTTCATCATGGTTCAATGTTTGTTGAGCTGAGGAGGACATGATTGCCAGCACTTAACACGTCATCGTTGCGATGTCGGCCAGCTCCTTGCTTCATAGCTGCCTGAGTCTTCACGAGAGTTTGCCATGTTTCCTCCTAGACGTTTGCCAAATCCCTGCGGTGGATGTCCACCACAAGGACTTTTTTTTTGTCTTTGTAATCAAGCTGGTGTGATGAGAACTTTTCTGCAATCCACTTTGAAGGAGATTTTACCGGTTCTGGTAGAAGTGGTGGAGTTGTATGCAAGTTTGGCGGTCGGCAGCTTGGCTGTCCAATCGGCCCTTCCGCCTTTGCATAATGTGTGGAGAAGCTGTTTGAATCTCCCATTGCTACTCCTTGTTTTTACGTCAGTTTGAGGATGGAACACCATTGATAGGGGGATCCGACTTCCGAATTGCATCATCATTTTGTGCCAAAAACTTCTAGTGAAGTGGTAGTTTCTATCAATGATGATGGTACATGGCACATCGTGCGTATGTATGATCCAATTTAAGAAGAGTTGCACTGATCCTTCTGCAGTGGTGGTGGTCGTCGTTGGAATGAAGTGCGATATTTTGAGAATCTGTCCACCAAGACAAGGATGGCGTCAGAGCCTTTGGGAGCAGTGGACAGTCCCATCACAAAATCCATGGTGATATCAGTCCACGGTTCCGTTGGAACAGGCAAGGATTGGAGGAGACCAAGTGGCCTCACACCACTTGGTCTTTGACAGGTGCCACACAGTTTGTAGACATTTGACACGTGAATCTGCATCCTATCCTACCAATAGTACTTTGCCAGCTTCTTGAGCATCTTGTCTTCACCAAAATGTCCACATGGAACGGTGTCATGGCATTCCACCAATAGCATTCTTCGCAATTACTCATTCAATGGAACGATGACCTGCCAAGTGAATCGACGTCGCCAGATGGGATCCTCAAACCAAAACTTGGTCTTGTTGTATCTGCCGAAATCCTTGTGATATTTTGTGAATAGTTTTGAAAGGTACAGGTCTCATTCAATGAGAAACATATTGATCTCGGCCATCATGTCTGGTCGCCAACTCAGAGCATCAACAAGATTAGTTTTTACCAGCCAAAAATTGATGTCATAGTTGAAGTTGGACTCGAGGAACTGCATCCATCAAGTCTTTCAACGGCTTGGATTTGGCTGAGACTTAAGATATTTCAATACATGATAGTTGGTGCGACAATGCATCATCAGCATTCTAGGTAGCACCGTCATGTCTTGAATGTGTGCACGACTATGTGCATTTCCTTCTTGTGTGCCGTGTAGTTGAGTTCCGGCCCGTGTAGTTTTATCGACATATATGTAACCGGTTGTTCTCCACCGCCATTGTCTTGGAGGAGACTGGCTCCGATGGCTCGATTGGACACGTTGGTGGCCATGATGTAGTCCAACATTGGATCTGCCGATCGTAAGGCTGGTATCGAGATCAAATCATTTCTCCAAGTGTTGAACTCTTCTTGTTTTCTGTCTCCCTAATTCCACTCGGTGGTTTTTCGAGTGAGATGAGAGTGTGAGAGGCGCTGACACTTGAGCGTAGTCTTTTACAAAGCCAGGGAGTTTATTACAGAAGTCCAAGAATACTTGCACGTCCCAAACATTTGTGGGCATTGGGTTGTCAGCGAACGCCTCCATCACAGATAATGTGGCCCAAAAACTCAATCGAACGGCGACCAAAGTGGCACTTCAAGAGTTTTCCAGAAGATTTCTCTCTTTCTAAACTTTGATAACTTTTCACAGATGTCCATTATGCTCCTCTTGGGTGTGGTTGTACACAAGGATGTCGTTGAGGAACACAACGACAAAGTCGTCGGGGTATGGATGGAATATGTTCTTCATCACTGCCATAAACGTTGCGGGTGTCTTCGTGAGTCCAAACAGCATAACTATGAACTGAAAGTGCCTGTAACTGGTGCATAATGTTGTCTTCTTGACGTCCTTATCAGGTGCACAGATATGATGATAGCCATTGCGTAGGTCAATTTTTCTAAAACTTAGGGCTCCATGTAGTTGGTAAAACGTTTGTTTACTCACGGAGGAGGATAGCGGTTTTTATGGTGATGTGGTTCAACACGTGGAAGTCCACACACATTCGTATCTCTCTTGTTTTATTTTCCACGAAAAGTACGGGTGCTGCAAATGGTGATGTGGAGGGTCTGATGAACCCCTAACCGAGCATTGTCCAGCTGATTTCTTAGTTTGATCTGCTTGTGGTTGCTCATCCAGAAGGCCCCTTTTACCGTTGGTCTGCAGCCCACTGTCAGGTCTATCTAATGGTCGATATTTTTCTGCGAAGGTAGTTCTCAGGGTAGTTCTTTGGGAAAAACCCCTTTGAACTCCTTGATGAGTGTCGCAAACTCCTTTGGTAATAATGCAAACTTCTCAAGTGTCGACCTCGTTGCCATCTCTTCTACACCTGTAATTTCTACATCTGTAATTTCTTCCACTTCCCCTGTTTCCATGTGGACTAGCCTCACTTGAGCTCCACATTTCAGGTACCGCGTGGCCACATCCAAAGATATTGGTTGGCATTTTGTGGCTATCGCAACTTCCTCTGTTGCTTCCACATGTGTGTTTCCCGTAATTGCCATTGCATCGTGGGTCGCTCGACCAGAGCCTGGTGTTGTTTTGTGCCCGTGATGGTGACGTAGACCAATCCTCTGCTCTTGTCCACCTGCGGGTTTTTTCGGTATAGGAAATCTCATACAAGAATGATTTTTTGGTCGCTCATTGGGCAAGTTCTCCAGACCATTACGTTGTACAGATCTCCGATTTGCAATAGAAGTGGTTTGTGAAGTTGAAAGATCTGCAGACGTCTGTTAACAGTTTTTCCTTCAAATACTCTTGGTTTGATCTGCAAACCTAGTTTCCGAAGCATGTGATTGCTGACAACGCTATGAGATGCTCCTCCATCCACTAATGTCAGTACCATTTTGCGTCTCTTGCAACTCTTGGTTGTACCCAAATTGATATTGCTTCCTGGCCTTCCTTTTGTTTCTTGACAAACTTTGTGACCTAAAGAACCCTCATCTACGATGATGTGGACGGCTCAGATTGGTGATCGTTCGGCGCATATTTTTCAGACCAGATAGAAGCCTCATCATCTACTCCTAGCCTTTGCCATTTCCCAACCCTTCACTCTTTTCCTGCAAGTTCCCCCCTTGTTTTGACCTGCTGATGCCGTTTCTGACAGTTGCGCAAGATATGACCCGGCTTCTTGCAAGTTACCGACGTCATTAATTGCGTTGATCGATGGCGTCAACCTCCATCAAAGAAGAGGTTTCTGCCGACTGCGACTTTCTGCTGCCATGATACAAACTGTGGCTTTGGGATCACCAGCCGTTGGATCCAAGAAGAGGTTTCCGCTGTCTACGAATTTCATGAATCCGAGCATTGTCATTGGTGATGGCGGTATGATCGGTTGCTGTGATCATTTGCGGGTGGTCGTCTTGCGGTCGATGATGTGAGAGCGGTCATGTGAGTTGTTGAACTGGCCCCGCCGGTCTCCTCCTGCTGTTGGATGGTCTTTAGATTGTAGCACCAACTCAAATCCGTGCCATGCAAAAGCGAGGCCGCAAGGTCAATTGCCTTTTTTTATTGACCCCAGTAGCAGTGGAGTACACTTCCAAAATCATCAGCCACATCCTGACCATCAGTTCCTTGGATTTTGCAGGATCAAACAGCTTGGGAAGTGCCGATCAAACCAGGGATTTACTCGACAATAATAAAATTCTCTCGGTAATTATTGCTTCGCACGCATGAGACACCCGAAGCTCCTCCATCGCCATGTTGAGTTGTTGGAGCAGACAGGTGTTGAGGCCCTCGAGTTATTATAGCTTTGGTCTACTGGTCTTTGTTGATTTGCGCTTGTAGGCCAGTGCCTCCCATCGTGCCAGGTGCTGTCCTGACGGGCAGCGGCGGGGACGAAGGGTTTGTCAAGCCCAAGGGATCCGTCACCGAGTTAGCCTTCGGGCTTGCCGGTGTTGTACCATTTGCCGTGAAGGTTTCCACTTTTGCCTGGTTTTCCTGGAGTGCATCAGTTTGTGCGCTGCTCGTCCTCCACCGCTGGAGTGCTTGCCGGGAACTCATGCTCGTCACCGGTTGTGCTCGCTTTGTTCACCATTGTCTTTGCAATGCCTGTAACTTTTTGAACAGTGGACATGTGTTAAAGACTCGTGCAACGTTGTTGCAAGTTAGTTACTGCATCGGGTACTCATCTAGCGCTGCTGCGCTTTGATACCAAGTGTGCGGGTTTGTCAGCCATGGATTGACGACAGGTGAAAAAACCCGAAGTGCCAAGCTGTAACGTGCAACAACTCGGTCGGGTGAGTTTTGCTGATCAAGACTTACCCAGCGGCCAGCGAGCGGGGCTCGCCGGCGTGTGAACCTCGAGCGAGGGCAAAATCCCCTTGTGACTCGCAGATAGGCGGGCTGATCCGTGCCATGCCTCGTTGAGTCCGTCCGGAATCATGTCATAATGTTAGCAAGGACTAAACTAGGTTTAGAGGTCTGACCTAGTGCAAAGTCAAAGACAAACATAGATCTGTGAAGGAGGGGAATTGTAGAAAGCGTCACAGATGATGGAGCTGGGACAATGCTGCCAGGGGGAGGCAAGCACAGGAGCAACACCAGATAAATCATGCGTGGCGATCCGGTGTGGTATGGGTGCTCAGCGTGCGCTGCCTCCACTCTCTGGGTCAGCATGTCCTGCGCGCTCAGGTCCACATTGGAGGGAGCACTTCATTCAGGGAGGATTAACACGCCCCCTTGAAAATGAGTGCAGTAGAGATGCAGCCAAGATGTTGCAATTGGAGATGTAGCACTGGAGAGGGAAGTGCTATGGTGAGAAAATATTCCAACTGAGTATCTCTCATGATGGTACAAACTTGCACAGCACCTGCTTCGACTGCTTTGCGTACAAAATGATGTTCTACGCTGATATGCTTCGTGCGAGGATGCAGCACACCGTCATTTGTAGCAATGCGACATGCGGCGGAGCTGTCGGTGTGAAGTGCTACGGCATGTGAATGCAGTCCCGATTCCTCAAGCAACCGTGCCAGCCAGATGCATTCACATGCAGCTTCACCCAATGCCATGTATTCAGCCTCAGCCACACTGGGAGCAACACATGACTGCTTTCCGCTTCGCCAGGACACTGCCGTTCCCCACACACAACACACATAACCACCCCGACTGTGTGCCCCACGATGACAAGCATAGTCACTATCACAATACCCATCCAACAGGGGGCTCACAGAGGGGGAAAAGACCAGGCCAAGCTCAGTGTCCATCACGTAGCGAAGCAACTTCAGTAGTACTTTGAGATGTGTGTTGCGTGGCTGTTGGCTGAACTATGCCAGCACATTGACTGTGCAGGAGATATCGAGGCGAGTGGTAGAGGCAAGATATGATAAGCTTCCAGTGATTTGCCTGTATAGTGTGGGATCACAGTCCGGGCCGTAGTCTATGGTGTTTGCATCCAGTAGGTGTGTGTGGACATCAGGGCTCATGGGTGAATTCTGCTGTGGGAGATGCTGTACCAGGTGGTGAAAGCGAATTGTGAGGTGTGCAATGAATCGTCCTTGGTGCATACTGAGACTGCAGGTTGTTCAGTCTCTGGTGATTTTCATGCCCAAGAAGTTTGTTTTTTCTCCCAAATCTGTCATGCTATAGTGTGTGGTGAGAAGAAGCCTTGTGTCAGAGATGAGAGAGGGAAGGTGACAGGATAAGCAAATCATCGACATAAAACCAGAAGAGCAATTGGTAGACTGTTGACCCAGCGGAGAAAAAGAGAGGGGTCTCTTAAGCTCTGGATGAACCCTCCGGATTCGAGCGTGCGCCGAATCTCTATGTTCCAGCGTTGTGGTGCCTGCTTGAGCCCATATAGGGCTTTAAGCAGCAACCACACACGATCTGTACCGTCATCGAATCATTCAGGTTGTTTTGCGTATAACTCTTTCTCAAGGGGGCCATTGAGAAATGCATTTTTTACATCCATTTGATGTAATCTACAGTCTTCATGTGCTGCCACTCCAAACAGGGCACGGCTGGTTCCATGTTTTCCAACCGGGGCATAGGTGTCTAAAAATTCTTGTCCGGGTATTGGGTGGAAACCCTTGGCCACCAACCCGGCCTTGTACTTCTCAGTAAGTCCTGCCAGGTTCCTTTTCAGTTTGTACACCCATTTCACATCAATGGCTTTTCGCCCGGGTGGCAGAGGAACAAGTTCATGTACCCCATGCTCTAAGAGGGCGTTTAGTTCAGCCGCCATGGATTTTTCCCACTCAGTGCCCCCTCGCCTCCGTGAGTGTTTGCGGCTCATGTGCGGTGTGGTCCACATGTGTTGGACCGGCTGTGTGGTAGAATTGTTTTTAGTCCATACGTGGGACATTGTGCAAGGTGCGTTGCACTGGCTTGGGCGACGGCAGTCTCACGTCCTCCGTACTGTTTTCAGATGCTTGGGCATGCAATCGTGACGGTGTGTGCGAGGACCACTGGAATCTGTACTCATGAGGTTGGTGGGAGTCAGCAGGTCTGTGGGAACTGGTGAGGACACCTTAGTGTTCCTTCCAGACTCTGCACTCCCTGAAGGAACTGTGAATGTGTGAGGAACAAACACAGGTACGCTCACACAATCCGGGTATGGATCAGGGATGGTGATGTGTGTGGGACATGACGCAAGGTGCAAAGCTGTTTGTAAGGCATGTGCTCCATAAACGAGGCATCTCTTCTCTCCAAAAAACTGTGGCTCATGGGGCCCCAAAACAGCCAAGCTTTGGACGCATGTGAGACACCTACAAAGACACACCACCGCCTATGTGGACTGAGTTTGTGGTCCCTCTGTGGTTGGACAAGCCAGAAACAAGCCATTGTTCCCCACACTCTTGGAGGCCTCAGGTCAGCCTTTTCCTTGAACCACCTTTCCCATGGTGTCACCGACTTGGGTAGAGGCCCTTGTGGAATCCTGTTCCACACCCAAGTGACATACTTGACTCCTTCTTCCCAAAAGCCAAAGGACAAGCCTGACTCACCCAGCAACATTCGTAGGGCATCACCATCCCCAAGGTCCTGTGCCACCTTTCAGCNGGTGATGTGTGTGGGACATGACGCAAGGTGCAAAGCTGTTTGTAAGGCATGTGCTCCATAAACGAGGCATCTCTTCTCTCCAAAAAACTGTGGCTCATGGGGCCCCAAAACAGCCAAGCTTTGGACGCATGTGAGACACCTACAAAGACACACCACCGCCTATGTGGACTGAGTTTGTGGTCCCTCTGTGGTTGGACAAGCCAGAAACAAGCCATTGTTCCCCACACTCTTGGAGGCCTCAGGTCAGCCTTTTCCTTGAACCACCTTTCCCATGGTGTCACCGACTTGGGTAGAGGCCCTTGTGGAATCCTGTTCCACACCCAAGTGACATACTTGACTCCTTCTTCCCAAAAGCCAAAGGACAAGCCTGACTCACCCAGCAACATTCGTAGGGCATCACCATCCCCAAGGTCCTGTGCCACCTTTCAGCCACACCATTCTGTNGGAACTGGTGAGGACACCTTAGTGTTCCTTCCAGACTCTGCACTCCCTGAAGGAACTGTGAATGTGTGAGGAACAAACACAGGTACGCTCACACAATCCGGGTATGGATCAGGGATGGTGATGTGTGTGGGACATGACGCAAGGTGCAAAGCTGTTTGTAAGGCATGTGCTCCATAAACGAGGCATCTCTTCTCTCCAAAAAACTGTGGCTCATGGGGCCCCAAAACAGCCAAGCTTTGGACGCATGTGAGACACCTACAAAGACACACCACCGCCTATGTGGACTGAGTTTGTGGTCCCTCTGTGGTTGGACAAGCCAGAAACAAGCCATTGTTCCCCACACTCTTGGAGGCCTCAGGTCAGCCTTTTCCTTGAACCACCTTTCCCATGGTGTCACCGACTTGGGTAGAGGCCCTTGTGGAATCCTGTTCCACACCCAAGTGACATACTTGACTCCTTCTTCCCAAAAGCCAAAGGACAAGCCTGACTCACCCAGCAACATTCGTAGGGCATCACCATCCCCAAGGTCCTGTGCCACCTTTCAGCCACACCATTCTGTTGGGGGGTGTATGGTGTGGTGGTTTGGTGTTGTGTACCTTTGACCTTCAGTTTTGCTGTCAGTCTGCAGCCTCAACAGTTTGCACCCAGTCTGACGCTCAGCAAGTGGGATCCACTCAGCAATGGCTCATTGGGCGTTGGCTTTGGGTTTAAGTAGAAAATCCCAGCGGAACCGACTGAAGTCGTCAGTGAGTGTTAGTATGTACTGTGACCCGTACTAGACGAAGGGTACGGGCATGGGTCCCGTTAGATCTGCATGAACAAGTTCCAAAGGTGCCTCATACGCCTTATCTTACTTAGGAAAGGTCTGCCTGTAAGCCTTTCCCTCTTGACACTCCAGGCATGCATCTGCTTTTAGGCCATGTGGACAGTCTGTAGGGAGGAGACCATGTGCAGGTGTATGCTTGATCATGTCATGCTTGATCAGTAATGAGTTCTGTGTCAATGTGGGCCAGTCGACGATGCAGCAGGTCCTTGTGCTGTGCATCTGTAACTGTTGTGACATGTGTCTGTGGTCACTGTGGGTGTGCCAGTAACAGTGGGAAGGGAGTGAGACAGTACAACATGTCAGCGGGCAGAGGACCGTCAGCCAGCAGTGCACCAGGAGCATCAAAGAGCATACAACGTTGCTTTTGCGTAAGAGTGGACATGCTGGCTTGGCGATCCAACTGACCCCCTGAGAGCAGATTCACTTTAAGCTTGGGCACATACAACACCCCAGTCAACCACAACTCCCCACCGGGTGCTTGCAGGGCCACTGTACCCACACCTTCAACCGCCACCACCTCCCCAGACCCAGTTCTTACACCCTCAATATCATGTGCACTGAAAAGCGTTACAAACAGCTGGCGATGCGGGTACATGTGATGTGACGCTGTAGTGTCAAACAACCATTCATGCGTGGGGAGTGCATGTGATGTGGTAACATGGGTGTGCGTGAGTCGCTGACCTGGCGACTGCGGCATGGCCATTGGTTTTGGGGGATGAAGCTCCATGGGTGCTGCCCAGCCCCCTGCTGGTAGTGCTGCTACAGGCTGCTGCGACTAGGCTGTCTCTGCTTAGATGCATTGTGCCCACGCTGGTGCAGGGATAGAGACGATTGAGTTCGGTGGCACGTAGAAGGAACCCTGGTACACGGGTGGTCTCCCTCATACAGCGGTGCACTCGTCGGTGAAGTAAGGGTGGTCCGTAGGTCACACCGTCAAAGGGTGTAGGTGCTCGGGATCCAGCGGCGGTCAGGGCAGCCCACGCTGGTGGCTGCAGACGATGCCCAAACTGCGGACGGGTAGCCACATTGGAGACCTGTTGATACTGCTGCTGGTGCTATTGTTGGGGTGGAGTCATGATGCGTTGCAGGTCAGGACATGCACGCCAGAAGTGGCCGTGCCAGCCGCAGTAGTTGCAGGTGCTTCCTCCTGCACCCTTACCATGACCATGTCCTCCGCCTGACTGAGTGCCTCTGCCTCCACTGCCCCGATTGCCACCGCCTGACTGGGCACTTCTTCCTCGACTGCCCCAGCTTCCTCCTCCTCTGCCTCCCGCCTGACCAGCTCCAGGGGATGGAATCCATGAGGACTGATGCACAATGGTACTCGGAGTCGAGGTGTTCGCCTCTCGTGCCTCACCACGATGGATTTCCTCGTAGTGGCACAACTCGTCAAAGATCTCCGTGAGATAGATGCTCTTAATGTCTGTCACACGGAGACGTCGCAACAGCCCTCACCAAAACTCCCTGTGCGGCTCACCAAGATGTAGAAGGACTGGATCGAGCCATTTGAGGATGGAGCAGGATGCCGCAAGCCCAAGGATACGGTGACGGAGATCCATAGACTCATCCCAGTACTCACCAATTTGGGTAGAGACCCTGGAGTCTGTCCCAAAGTGAAATCACCAGCGCCATGCCCCATTCTTCATGGCGTGTGGCAAGGTGTTCCCAGGCCTCATTCGGGCGTGGAGCCCCACTGTGCACATTGGCCGGATCCTCTCCTTTCCCACCGAAGCGGAAGTGACGAATGGCGTAGGACTGATCATCGGGCAGCGCCCGAACCAGGGCGTTGAACGCGCAAAGTGAAACATGGTCTTCAGTCACGCCGGAAGGTAGCGCTAGGTGCAGATCTTCTAACCCATGCTCCGCCGTCCATGCAAGGAAAACATCCTTCCAGGCCAGGAAGTCTCGCGTGCTTAGCGGGGGCGGCGTCAGGTCCTTACGAGAGAGAACTTTGCAAAGGTCCTCCCACGTCATCGTCGTACCGCCGGCACCACCGCCGGAGCCCCTGGGAGCACTAGCACTAGCACCAGCACTAGCTCTGGCACCTGAGCCCCCTGGGTTGGATGCCGCCTGACTCATGATGTCAGGGAAGGCTAGGGAGCCCAATTCTCTCTTTCAAGTCGCCGAAGAAAATTTTGGCAGCAATTCGCTGGGCCCACTTTGGGCCCATTTTTCTGCCGCGAGCCCTAAACTCAATAGGAACACCTCCTGAGGCTCTGGAGGTGTCCTCCAGGCCACATTTGACTCAAAAACACTCTCTGTGGGCCGAGGGAAACCACAACCACCTCTGAAAGGTAAGGGTCGCGAGTGGGTTCTCCCTCCCCTCACTTCGTCCACCCTTGTGACCTCTCCCCTGTCTTCTGCCACCTCTAGACCCTGCGCGCGGCCTAGGGGAAGTGGTTTGACGGGCTGTGGGGGCACGCGCGGCTTGATTCTGCGCCAGGTGCGCAGGTCTACTCCCGCGAATTCCTCGGCTGCCCACTTTTTTCCTACTCTCTGTCCTTACGTGCTGTTTTGTCACTGAGAGCGTGGCTCTGATACCATGAGAATATTCCAAGGAATCAAATGCAACTTTCCTCACTAAAAAAGGTGAAGTGTGGAGTGAGCTAGGTGTGGGTTTGTTGGCCATGGACCAACGACAGGTGAAAACACCCTAAGTTCCAAGCTGTAACGTGCAACAGCTCAGTCGGGTGAGTCTCGCTGATCGAAACTCACCCAGCGGCCGGCGAGCGAGGCTCGCTTGCGCGTGAACCTCGAGCGAGGGCAAAATCCCCTCGTGACTCTCAGATAGGCGGGCTGATCCGCGCCATGCCTCGTTGAGTCCGTCCAGAACTACGTCATGATGTTAGCAAGGACTGAACTAGGTTTAGAGGTCCGACCTAGTGCAAAGTCAAAGACAAACATAGATCTGCGAAGGAGGGGGATTGTAGACAGCGTCAGAGATGATGGAGCTGGGACAATGCTGCCAGGGGGAGAGTTATGGTTAATCACCTCAATTTCACGTACTTCTAGATCAGTCTATCAATGAGTGTATTCTTGTTCGCAGACATTTTTCACAAAACATCCAAATCAATGCACTTTAGCACAGTCCATATGAACATTCCTTGTCTAGAATGAAAAGTATGATGGGCTCTATGTGATTTATAGTAGTTTCTGTGAACCATCCATGTTCACTAGTTTGTTCACTTCCCAATACACTTGTTAATACACAGTTTCACGGGTGAGTCAATTGGTCATATATGCAGGGGGAGGCAAGCACACGAGCGATGCCGGATAAATCACATGTGTCGATCCAGTGCAGTGTGGGTGCTCAGCGTGCGCCACCTCCACTCTCTAGGTCAGCATGTCCTGCACGCTCAGGTCCACATCGGAGGGAAAAATATATACAGGGAGGATTAACACAGTGAAAACCGGAAGGAGGCGTGGATTGTGAGGGATCTGGATAAGAAGTTCAGTCTTGTTGAGGATGTCAACATGCATTGGTCTTTCACCCACACCATGCTCGAGTTGATTGTGGACAGACAAGAGACTGCTGCATTGTATGTTGCTTTTTGGTGTAGGGAGTTGAGATTACAGAAGAATTAAAAGTTGGAATTCGAGCCGACTCCTGCATAGTGGATGCTGTTGGAGCAGATCCGAGATGCCCTGTCACTCTTTGCAAAGGTGACATCATGGGAGGAGGGAAACAAACACCCTACTGTTGGCAGCATCCTGCCATGGTACCATGCTTGCATTGATCACTATGACATTCCACAGGTGCCAAATGTTGACGAGTCCACAAGCACATCTTCCAAAGTGGTGTGGGAGGGTGGGGTGGCCACTGGTATGTGGGAGGTGAAAAATAAGGTGGAAGAATACTTGGGGAAAAAAAGATGTGAAAATGCTGCAGATTGCCATGTGCCTCGAACCAAGGTATGGCCCTGGTTATTTCAAGGATGAGGCCATGCCTCTCCGCAAGTCGGAGTACGAGGAGGTGAGGAAGTTTTTCAGTGATGCCCTTGCTCTGTACATTGCAAGCTGCAGTGGGAGCAACAGTACCGGCAGCAATGCCACCTGCAGCAGCCTACATTGCAGTGGCAGCACAATCCCTGCCATCGCCTTGACACCACTGCGTGGCTCAACTCTTGCAAAAACGTAGTGGGGTAGATGCAGAAAAGAAGGATGTGTTGATCGTGTACAAAAATAGTCTGAAAGAGGATGTTGTTGAGTTGACAGGTCTTGAATTCTACGCCATGCATTAATTGACAATTACCGCCTTCACTGGCCTACATCTGATAACGTGCAAGGACGTCGCAGCTTAAAGAGGAGGAAGTGTTACGTCAGTGACGTACACGAGTCCCTAAACTCTGGGAGTGGGCATTTCTATCCTTACGTTCATGGACCACCACGTGTCGACCTCATGATTTTAACGCAGATCGGCCGAGGTCATTTTGGCCACCTGCCCTGACCTCGGGTGGTCTATTCTAGAAGTTTCTACCAACTTCAACCACTTTCCAGAATGGTCAACAGAAGTGTCGGGAACCGTATGGATGTTTTAATACAGTTTGATTGACTTCTCAATGGCGCTTGACTTTTACAAAATGGCGTCTCAATATTCTCGAAGTCCACTAACTTTTTGGTGGAGCTTCTTGAAGCAGCCACTTAAGACACAACCTCACATGTGTCGCTCAGCTCAAGGGCCAAAGACCCAATATATTCGTCATAGTGATTCTCGTCATGTGCTCGACTTGTTTGACACTTAAAAACGAACTACACTTACTGCTTCATGAAAATTATCCATGTGTTCCAACGACTCAAAGCGTCTACTGCTCCGCACCTCATCCATGTGAACCACATACATTCCACTCGACTTCATACTCGTAGCATGTAGAAGTTGTGGATTTTATTAAGGTTCTTCCACTTCCCAAGTAGCGGGGTCTGGGAGGTTCCATTTCAACTCAGGCAGAGTTTAGTCTCCCAAACTGACTCACACTTGCGAAAAAATATTTAGGTTAAGGCGAAAGTGATCGGATACTACTAAAAAAATATACTACTCAAGAATTCTACTTAGGATAAATTGGCCAGATAATCCTTTTTCTGGCGCTGTCCTCATGTGAGTTGATGGGTCGCAGAAAGGTCACTAAATCTCGAGCCTATGTGCTTCCTGACCCATCAAAAACTCAAACCTGATTACGTTGTTTGAAGTGATAGTCCGACCTGAATGGCTGGAAGGTCATTTTGACGCCCGAGCGATTTTGGCTGTCCACGTTTTCTAAACTTTGCATTTTTTTCTATCTATGGTTTAGTGGCTGAGCTAAAACTAGGACTTTGACCGTGAATGTTGAGTTTACGCTTTTGTTTTATGGTCATCTGCCAGGGTTCACATGCTTTAAAGATAATGTACAATATTCTAGTTGAAAAAAAATATAGCCCCTCGAAATCTCGCCGTTAGGACGGCCTACGCCATGATGGAGGTTGGTGTTGACTCGAATTACTGACGGAACAATCCTATGATCATCGCGGACCGTCACATTTGTGAGAGTTAGCTTTTCAAATTAGGTTCTCATCTTGTCCCTGTTACAAACCTGACGTTCACAAATCCCTAAACTCCGCAAGAAGATATTTTTGCCGTTAATTTCATGGCCCACCACGCATCGACCTCCAGATTTTTACGCCGTTTGGCCGAGGGCATTTGGGCCAACTACATAGACCTCTGATGTTCCGTTCCAGACGTTTCTGACAACTTCGACCACCTTCTAGAAAGGTCGACAGAAGTATCGCAAACTATATCAATGTTTTAATATTTTTTGGTCAACTTTTCAACGGCGCTAGACTTTCATAAGGACCCATCTCGATACTCTCAAAGCCCCAGGACTTCTCGATGGAGCTCCTCGAGGCAACCTCTCATAACGCGACCTCGCACCCCTCACTCGGTCGGAATGCCAAGGACCGACATATGCCCCATTTTCATCCTCGGCATTGTACATATGTGCTCAACTCACTTGGCACTGGTCATCGAAGTAAAGTTACTACTTATTACAAATCATCCATTTGTCTCAAATCCTCAAATCATCTTTTGCCTCGCACCTCATCCGTGTGAACCACCTATGTTCCGCTTGGCTCCACACTTCACCTTTTTAAGTGAAAAAAGTTGCATTAGATTCCTTGGAATGTTCTCACACTGAACTTTGCATGTTGCACAAGCTCTCACACAGCATCAACAATAGCTCTTTTTTTTTTTGAACCTTCAGGAATTTCTTCACTACAAGGTTCATGGTGTAGCAGAAACAACGAACAACATTGTTGGCATTGAAGTCCTCCGGGTGCTTCTCAGGGAGAAGCTGTATGGCTTCCAAGTTTGTGAACGCAATGTCCATTGTGGATACCTGCAGCTTTGTTCCCCACCCCGGACGTCTTCCATATCACCTGCTCCACTACATCAGCAATGGCCTAAGTGGTGTGCCGGCCCACCATGGGTAGCAGATCCAGGATGTACTTCTCCATCTTGAACTGAGCATCCAGCCAATGGGAAGTCACTGCCATTTACGGCTGACCATCTTCAGCAGTCCAGAGGTCAGAGGTGAAGTCCACCTTCGAATCAACGGCTTGCAGCGTTACTTAGACCATTTCAAACTCGTCCGAAGCGTAATCGCAGATTTCCTCCAATACAGTATTCCTGCTCGGTGGCGTGTGGCCGGTGCCGCCTGTGCACATGCGCCTGAAGGCATCAATGTTCATAGCTATGAATGAAAGATTCTCATCACCAAAAAAACTGAACGACGTCCTCCCACATTTCCTCCTTCCCATACCTCCAATGATCTGTACATATAACAAACCTGTGCAATGGGACAAATAGCACATGTACACAAGGAGGAGACTTTATTTGTTACACCAAGTGCAATCATGTGGAATATGTCAGCCTGCTTTGCCGCCACCTTTTTTTTCTCTTCCTCATCTTCCAGCGACAGTTCCGCGGCTTCCTTTGGGTAAATCTGTGCAAACTGGATACGGTACCTGTTCTTCAAGTGCCGAATCATGACAGTTGTCCCACCATCCTTGTGTGGTACTGCTCTGTCACAGAGCACGGGTTTTCCATTGTCGACACCCACTTGGATTATGCAAATTGCATCCGACTGCCTTCCTTCTACTTTAAAGATCCTGTGCACAATGGCCCTTTTCGGTAACTCTGCCGGCCGTGGCTTTTTCTCCTTGTCTTTTCAAGTCCTCTTATGGCATGGTGCTGGATCAGCGCACTTGCTTTAATTTGCTACTTGTGAGGACTCTGATGCTGGTTGCTTTTTATTTTTTGGTCTTGCCGCTGCTCGTTGCTTAAATGGTGGCTTCACAGCCTTCTCCCCTAACCCTTCTTCTCCCTGTCATCTCCACCTTGTCCTTCACCCTCCTCATCCTCTAATTCCTAATCAACATCGTCGCTATAATCCTCTGCATCAGCTCCAACAAAATCCTCGTCACAATCGCTACAATTACCACCGCTGCCACCACCACCCCTGCCATCACCACCAGTGCCCTCACCGCCTTTGCCATCTTCCCCTGTGCTGTCACCACTGCTGCTGACAATGCCATTGACATTTTTGCTGGTGGCCTCCTTGCAGATTGATCGGGGTTCCATTGTTTGTGCAATGCCTTGCTGTGTTCTGCTTGACACATGCAGGTTTTGCTGCGGTTTTGATTGGTGGGATGCCAAAGGACATATCAAACCCTGTGACCCGCCGAGCCGCGTGTTGCGAGGTGGCGCGACATATCAAACGGCCACAGAGCATGCCAAAGGACAACTGTCCTTTGGCATGTTCTGTAGCTTGACATATGCAGGTTTTGCTGCGGTTTGTGTAACTTTTGGCGGAGCGCCAAAGGTTACAGAGGTCCCTGGACTCGTTAGGAGTGAAGGCACAAGAGTCAAGGGACTCCCTGACGGCTTGGCTACAGGCATGGATTTTCCGCGGCTAGGAAAGGTGTCACTGGAGCCTCCATTGGAATTTGGAGCTGCTCTAAGCATAGCCAGTCCAGACTTAGGGTCCGGACTTTCCATGGTGCCACATGAAGGGGTTTGCGAAGAGATGATGATCCGCCAAGTGCGACTACACCTGCCCAGAAGCACCTCAGGGTTGCATTGTGAGGGTGGAGGTGATGACTGCCCAAAGAAGCTTGCAGTTTGTTGGAGCGCCTCGGCTGCAAGGCCAACATGATGCTGGTTCATTCTGTTGGGATGAACCAGCATGACTGATTTATCGTTTTGCGATGAATTGGGGTGACGGGAACCTCATGTAGATAGAATTCATTAGGGCATGCAGGCCGATGCAAGACTGCCATGAGCTCTGGGTGTGAGGGGCACACAGTGAAGGCCACATCGGGCCAAGTCTGAAACACATTAGGAACAAGGAGAGATTACAAATGAGCCCCTTGCGGGCTTATGTAGGGGCACCAGTAGCTAGCCCACCAGACCCTGTCATCCCCGGTGAGCCCAAACGGGCCAGCATGGAGACCACACCGCACAGACCACGTAAATGACAACTGTGGTCTCTTCCAGGCATCGGAAAAGCTCTCCGAGTGCTCAGGTCTCCACCACCGAGGCTGAATGAGCAGTGACTGAAACACACAGAATCAGCATCCAGTTAGCATAGCACGCTTTCCGAGTCTCGGAAGCGATACTAGTACCATCGGGTCTCCTCCTCGCATCGGTACAGTCAACTGGATGCACAAGTCTCGACCAACCGAAAAAACTCTCCTAGCTCCCAACAAAGCAACCAGGCTGCTGGAACGTGCTGGTTTTCACACACCTCTCATTGTGCTCTATTGTGTCCTCCCTGCTTGTGTATATCTGCGGGCAGAAGAATGACAACAAGACGGGACGTTGTTGGAGCGTCATCCGGTGGAGCCAAAGTATGCTGAGGTCTACACGCGTCTTGCTGGAGCCTCTTCCCTCACGTGTGGTACGTACCCAGCTCCATCTGCGAGCCTCCATAGCAGTCACGCCGATGGCGTTTGCTGCCTCCGTAGACACTGCCTGTGTGGGTCCAATGCCAGATCTGACTGCACGGCTGTACTCGCAGTATCATGTTTTTCTTAGGGTCTGAGTTTCAGATTTTTCGGACATTGTTGTGATCAGGGTCATTCTAGCGCACACGCCACCTCGGTTTGGACATTCACAAATCCTTAATGCTATTTTTATCGATGATTCTGAATGCACGACTATGTTTGCAGCTTGGGTGTGTAGGTATGGTCAGGTTTCAGGAAAAACGGACGACGCCCGGGTTTGGGGCTGTCAGCTGCCTGACAGGGCTCACCGAGAAACTCATCCTGCCAGGAAAATAGAGGAATTTCCTGATTGGTTGGTAGCCTAAGAAACAAGCTGCATAGAGCTAGGTCTAGATCTGTGAGGGACCTCTTAGTTGTTCTTATTCTCAATTGCTAATCCATTCATTCTCAGATCTGTCTGTGTTTCTGGCGTTAACTCCTCAACACTCAGTTTTCCTCCCACAGGACTTAGAGTAGCTAGTGGGCGCAACAGTGCAAAACAACGACCTTGGGACCAAGCCTACTCCAACCACGCTGCATATCTAACAAGCCACTCTAGGAAAGTTTCTGGCTTGGTATCAGAGCTAGATCGCAGCAAAAGCAGCAGATATGAGCAGAAACGAGGCGTACAGGTCCCCGTCAACGCCGATGGTCCCAAAAACGCGCCCCTGCACGGAAAACTCTGCCGGGTTTTTCCTGGCAGAGTTGACCCACCGGATAGCATCGTCAAAACGCTCCCAACGCGGGGGAAATGCTGCCAATTTTGTTTTTACAGCACTGACCTTGCAACGGCAGTAGCGTTGGCGGACTCATGGCCGGGAAACTCATAGGCGAGGCCGTGACGGCACCAATGCACACGGCGACGGTGCCACAGACAAGGGAAGTCCCCCTATCTCCCCCCTTCCCTCCTTGCTGCTGGTCCCGCAACTACAGCAATATCAACACAGTAGCGGTTGTACTAACAGTAGCACTGCAGCTGCAGTAGCCACAGTGTTATTGTAGCCGCTGGTGGAGGCGGTTATTACGTCATTATGCTGATGTCAGATGCATGTTTTGATGCTCCCATTGTATTCTACGGGAAAAATTGTGTGAAACCGACCCAAGAACGGAGTCATTTGGTGCAGGGACTAGAAATATACAACCGTGCAAAGGTGGGAGGCGCACCTCCAGAAAACAAGAGACGTACCGGTTCGACCTCGAGCACAGCAGATCGACGTTTTCACCCACTGCAGCCGAAGCGCCCCTGGATGGATGCTTAGCCAATGAGGCAAGGTTCATTGGGGTCCATGGGTGCTTCGGGATGGCGGCTGGAGTTGTTTTCGCAAGATAGGGTGCTTTGGTGGCCGTGCTCTCCGCTGGCGGTGCTGCCAGTGGCAGTCACGCGTGGAGCACTCAAACGGCCATAACTTAGCCGTTTCTTCACATATTGAGGCGTTCTTTGGTGCGTTAGAAATATCGCGCCACTTATAACATGATGTATGTGTTATTTACGTGATTGCATTTCAGCAGAGGGCTTCAAAGCACCGAGGAGCTCTTGGCTGGCTCATAGGGGCTCGTACATAACGAAGCCTAGGGGTTGTTCTAGGCATGCCAATCTCACCCAGAGACTCTGTACATTGCCTTGTACTGATACATCAAGTCTGAAGGACTCATTCCTTGTCCAAATCTCCTTGTGTCCCAATTATTGCCTTGCACACATGTATTCGATCCTACAAGTCTTCCGCAACACACCTTGGTGCCAACACCGCCCGGGAAAGTCGCACGGCAGGTGCCCCTCACGATGGAGAACTGAATTGCCACGACCCAAGGAATTGTTCGACCAGCTAAAAGGCGCACAAGTCTTCAGCAAACTGGACCTAATGTCTGGGTATCACCAAATTCACATTGCAGAGGAGGATGTGGAAAAAACCATGTTTCAGATGCGTTATGGACACTTCGAGTATCTCGTGATGCCTTTTGGGCTAACCAATGCTCCAGCTATATTCATGGCGCCGATGAACCCGGTATTCCATCCTTACTTGGATCAGTTCGTGGTCTTCTTCCTCGACAACATCCTTGTGTACTCGCGAACGATGGAGGAGCACCAAGAGCACCTGCAGACGGTGATGGAAGTACTAAGAAAGGAGCGACTTTCCGCCAAGCTCAGCATGTGTGAATTTGCGAAGCAGGAGGTGGAGTTCCTTAGCCACATTGTCAGCGGGAGGGGGATCCGCATGGACTAAAAAAAGGTGGAAGAATTGAGGGAATGGCTAGATCCGGCGTGCGTGTGAGAAACCCAGGTTTTTCTGGGTTTTACGAACTACTACCGGAGGTTTATTCGGGGGCACGTGGCAATGGGAGCATCCTTGACAGACTTGCTCAAAAAGGGGCACAAATGGGAGTTGGGTGCAAAGGAGGGAGAAGCCTTTGGTGCAATGAGGACTGTCATGGGTCAAGCCCCGGTGTTGGTGCATCCGGACACGAGCAAGGAGTACGTGTTGGCGACGGACGCGAGCGACTATGCAATCGACGGGGTGCTGATGTAGGACCAAGGGAAGGGGTTGCAACCTATTGCGTACTACTCCAAGAATCTGAAAGGGGCTGAGCTTAACTGCCCAATCCACGAGAAGGAGATGTTCGGGGTGGTCCAAGCCTTCAAACAGTGGAGGTGCTACCTTGAGGCATGGCGGTGTGTGGTACACACGGACCACTACGCGCTCAAGTATCTCAAATCGCAGCCGAACCTGAGTCGCCGTCAGGCACGGTTGATGGAGTTGCTAGAGGGCAGCTTTGACTATGAGATCCAGAACAAACCAGGGAGGATCAACCCAGCGGACCCGCTTTCGCATTGCCCGGATTTGGGCATGCATGTGATCACGGTGCTGGCGGGATCCCCAATCATTTGCAGCCAATTTGCTCACGGGTATGCGGACGACCAGGAATTTACCGGGAGCACGTTGAAGGGGTGCAAGAGGGATGGCCAGTATTGGCGGCATGAGAAGGGGAACCAGATTGTGGTGCCGTGGAGTGCGTCATTGCAACTAGCACTACTGGAGGAGGCGTACTACAGTGGTCATTTTGGCCATGACAAGATCTTCAAGACGCTCGTGCGCCAATATTGGTGGGCAATGATGGGAGCAGATTGCAAAGAGTACGTGAGCTGTTCTTATACATGCCAAAGGATAAAGTCACAAAGGGCACATGCGCCAGGAGAGCTGCAACTGCTACCTGTGCCAGAGTTCACCCGTGGACGGACATTTCACTGGAATTTGTGGGGGGTCTTCCATGGGGCACAACGTGCAACACCATGGTGTTGGTGGTGGTGGCCCGGTCCAGCAAGATGGCGCAATTTTTTCCATGTGCGGAAAAGGTCACGGCAGCAGAGACTGCTCAACACCTCTTGCAACACTTCATCAAACTTCACGGGGTGCCGAGTACATGGTCTCGGACCGTGGCCCGCACTTCACCTCTCGGTTTTGGTTGGAACTCTTCAAGAAGTTGGACACCCGTGTAGCTCTTTCATCGGCCTACCATCCCCAAACGGATGGCCAGACTGAGCGCACCAATCAGACTATGGAGAAGCTCCTGCGGGGAATCTTGGAGCCGGATGGTGAGGGATGGGAATGCAAGCTCCTGGTGGCTGAGTTTGCCTACAACTCAGCAGTGCATGCCTCTACGGGGCGGTCTCCCTTTGAGGTAGTGTATGGGGTGCAGCCTGCATGTTCCTCAGACATGGGAATGGGATCGAACGTACCCGTTGTGCAACAGTTTGCAAGTGACTTCACGGAGGTGTGGCACGGCGTACGAGATGCGCTTCACAAGGCACAGTAGCAAATGAAGCGGCAAGCGGACAAGCACCAGACAGTTGAGGAGTTCTCGGTGGGACAAAAGGTTCTGGTGAGCTCGCAAAACCTACAACTAGCGGGGGTGGGCAGCGACAAGCTCAAGCCTTGGTGGATGGGCCCTTTTTGGTAAGGAGAAGCGGCCCGCGGTAAACTACGAGTTGGAGCTGCCGGACCACTGTGGGATCCATCCTGTTGGTTCTATTGCACGTAGCTCGTCGGAGGCAGAGTATGTTACTCTGGGTGCAGGTGCTACTGAGGCAATATGGCTACAACGCCTGTTCCTTGAGCTGGGTCAGTCAGTACCCGCCATTGTGCTTCGTTGCCACAACCAGAGTGCCCTTGTCATTGCGGAGAACTCTGGTGTCTTTCACACTTGCACGAAGCACATTGAAGTTGAGCATCACTTTGTGCGTGATCTGGTGGAGCAACACGTGATATCCGTCATATGGGTTGGCACTGACATGCATCGTGCTGACTTCTTGACAAAGACACTACTACGCGGGAAGATTTTGGTGGCCATTCGTTCTGTTGGGCTTCGTCCCTTGCCTGAGAGTGGTTGAGTGTGGGGTGTGTCTGTGTCTGTATCACGACTGTTTCTGCACTCGTTGTTGTTCTCGTTTCAGTACTGCACGTGTATAGACATGCGTACCATCGGGTCATGGGGGAGTGTTGTGATTAGCGACGTTCCTGTCGACCTGTACTGTTTACTGTGACCACTCGGTCGTGTCCATGCCCGTGCAGATCCCTGATGCTGACCAAGGTGGTACCGGTGCGTCATCTCGTGGTGGACTACCACCTTGGAGCTGACCGACGACCGTCCCAGAGCTCTGGATGCTGCCAGGGACCTCCTGCAGTTTTTGTGCAGCACGTAGGAGTTTGTCGGTGGACTGGCCACGGGCCCGATTTGCATGTTTTTACATTGTGTGTCCACCGTTTGATACTGAATGTATGCATGTGACCAGTTGTAGCGTTCTGACATGTCTACACTACGTTACGACCAAAACAATGGTTGTGGACCGGTTTTAGGACAGACCTTGTGCCGCCGCGTGCGACAACCACCGTGAGCCGCGGTATGTACTTATGCCATGAACCTATCATTTGTCATTTCTCTCTGCAAATGATATTGCAACATTATGATACTCTGACTTGTGTCTCATAGCTAGACCCTTACCGTCGTGTGTACGACCTGTAAGCTGCTGTGCTGGACAAGTAAGCAACAGCTGGGGTAATGCTAGGAAGACACCAAGCAAGCGACGGTGTTAACGTGGAAGTTAGAAGTAGAGAAGAAAAAAAGTGCGTGAGTCACAAGTCACGGAGGTGTTACGTGCAGGTGGGAGCGAGCGAACGAGCGGGCAGCGAGCGAGCGAGCAAGCGAGCACTGCAGCGAGCTCAAAATTGGGGGATTCGACCCCACCTGCCCAGAGAATAATTTCCTAGCATAAACTAGGTCACCGTACAAGCAACAACCTGCCTAGAGAAGAAACCCGGTTATGCTCATGACCAACTGTGCACCAATGCATGTGAGAAATGCAAATAAGTCTGACAAGCTCTGTTTGAGCTTCTCCATGGCTCGTCTTCTCAGCTTCTGGTCATGATGTGTCAATCGGCGGAGTCATCTCTCACTGGTCAGTCACCTGCATCAGTGATGTGAGTGTGCAACGAGGCCAGAGGTCACCGTGTGATAATGACATGAATCCAACACTCCCCCATGACCCACAGCCGATGCACAAGGACGACACGCACAAGCACAACACAAACGTCACAAGACGTGACACAACACAAGACTGTACACGAGCACTGGTATGACAACTCAACCAGGAGCATTATGAGGACACAGTAGCCCAACAGCGTGCACTGCTGCCTTGAAGACATTGCTGCTGAGTGCCTTCGTGAGAAAGTCAGCTCGTTGCTGTCGCGTGTCAACCCACACAATCTTGACATCACCTGCAGCCACACGCTCATGTACAAAATGATGCTCTATATTGATGTGCTTGGTGCGAGTGTGATGCATGCCGTCGTGCTCAGCAATAGCTTTTGTGCTTTGATTGTCACAGCACAATGTGACGCAACGAATGGGTACTTGTAGCTGCTGAAACAACCGACACAACGAGATGCTCTCACAAGTGCCTGCACCAAGGGCGACATATTCCGCCTCACTGGAGCTGCGTGCGACGCAACCCTCTTTACCACTCTTCCAGGAGACAGCTGTGCCGCCGACGAGAAAGACATAGCCGGTACGGCTGCGTGCATCCGTGTCATGCGCCCAGTCACTGTCTGTGTAGCCATCAACAACGACGGACGGCTGCGCCCGATAACGGAGACCGACTCGTGTAGTGGAAAGCGCATATCGAACAACACGCAGCGCGACCTCCATGTGTCGCACCCGTGGGCACTGTGAGAACTGTGCAAGGAAGTTCACAGCGAAAGCGACGTCTGCTCGTGTGGTCGTGGCCAGGTACATCAAGGACCCTATGACGCGTAGGCAGTCGGTCACATCCACTGGCTCCCCCAGCTTGGACACATCCATTGTTTTCAACAACCTCTGCCCGGCGGGCGTCATCGGCGTGGATGCTGAGGGTACAGACTCAAGGAGCGAGGCAAAGCGCTCCCCCAGGCTTCTGACATATGCAGCCTGGTGAACATGAAGAACACGGTGAGTACGATCACGCTCAAGCTCCATGCTGAGAAACACTCGAGCTGGGCCCAAGTCTTTCATCTTGTATGTGGACTGCAGCAGGGACTTCACAATTGACACTGCCTCCCGACTTGGTGATGCAATGAGGAGGTCGTCCACATAGACGAGGACTACGACAAACGGTGCAGAGTTGGGAGCGACAAAGAGAGAAGGATCTACTGTGCTACGACGGTATCCACCCTTTTCCAGGGTAAAGGTGATCTCCTGGTTCCAACACCGTGGTGACTACTTCAGGCCATAGAGAGCCTTGCGCAGTCTCCACACCCTGTCAGTGCCATCAGAGAATCCTGGAGGTTGCACCATGTAAATCTCCTCATCGAACTGACCGTGCAGAAAGGTGTTGTTGACATCCATCTGCTCGAGCTCCCAGTCATGGTGGGCAACAAGGCTCAGAAGGGCTCTAGCAGTGGTGTAGCGTCCAACAGGGGCAAACGTCTCGTCAAAGTCAACGCCAGGGACTTGTGAGAACCCCTTGGCGGTGAGACGTGCCTTATACTTGTCAAGCTCGTCATTGGGCTTGTACTTGCGCCTAAAGACCCATCGTGCATCGATGGCTTTGCGACCGGGCGGGAGATCGACCAGCTCGTAGACGGCGTGGTCACCAAGAGCTCGAAGCTCATCCCGCATGGCAGCCTCCCATTGCTGGGAGTCAGGCGCAGTGCATGCCTGACGAACAGTAGTCGGGTCGAACGAGGATGCAGCAGCAACTGTCGCGTGACACTCTGCGACACTGCTGCGGATGGCGGCTTCGAGAGCGCGCTCGTGCTCAGACCTGAGCAGTGTCTGCCCAAGGGCAGAGCTGGGATGGACCACTGCTGTGGCTAGGCCCAAGGCGTCCATGCCAATCGGTAGCCTTACAGGATGCTCTGGGTGAGACTGAACAGGATGGACGGATGGGGCGGCGACACTGGAGGAACGAGAGGGGAGCGTGCGGAGACGCCCGCCACGAACAAAGGGCTCGATGGGAGCAGGACCAGGAGGGTCACCAGGCGACAACGGAGCAGGGGTGGAACGACTGGGTGCCACAGGGGTAAGCGGACTGGACGGAGCCACTGAGGAGTGTGCAGGAGAAATGGACTCAGACGGAATTGGGGAGGACAAAACAGGAGATGCAGGAGCTCCGAGCGAGCTGGACGACACGGACGGAGAAGGGGAAGGAGTCACAGTGCCAGACGACGAAGGCCGCTCCGAGGGTGGAGGCTGCAAGGAAGGGACAGCAGCAGGGACTGTAGGGACAGCGGGAGCCGCAGGCCCGACTTCCCCCCGCAACCGAGAGAGCGGCAGTAGGGAGGTGGCCGTAGAGTGACGACTGAGGTCACGGAGAAAGACAGACTCAAAGAAAAGGGCATCACGGGACTCAATGATGCGTTGGCGCTCCTGGTCCCAGAAGCGCCAGGCTTTGGACTGGGCAGGCACACCCAAGAAAGGACAGAGGCGTCCACGCGGGGAGAGTTTGCCGTCACGAAGGTCCTCAGGGAGCCAGACGGACGCAATGCTTCCCCAGACGCGAGCGAGTCGCAGGTCAGCATGGGTCCCGTACCAACACTCAAAAGGCGTGACCGAGCAGGGAAGGGGCCCGTGCGGGACGCGATTCCAAACCCAGGTCATGTAACTCATGGCCTCAAAGGCGAACAGAGGAGGAAGACCGGACTCAGACAGAAGGGTACGGACGCCGTCGGCAAGAGT
This sequence comes from Penium margaritaceum, assembly GCA_023375785.1. Classification (NCBI taxonomy): domain Eukaryota; kingdom Viridiplantae; phylum Streptophyta; class Zygnematophyceae; order Desmidiales; family Peniaceae; genus Penium; species Penium margaritaceum. The sequence goes on along the minus strand of SZWC01002989.1, from coordinate 14,713 downwards.
CCGGTTCCAACGCTCAGAGACTCCGTTTTGTTGGGGTGTGTAGGGAGCGGAGGTCTCCAAACACACCCCTTGAGACTCAAGGAACCGGGCGGTGGGACCAAGGAACTCACCGCCGCGGTCGCTGCGGAAGACACGTAGGGAGCGCTGACAAGACCATTCAGCCTGGCGGAGCCAGGACTCAATGACAGCAGGGACGTCACTCTTCTGGCGAAGAGCGAAGACCCAGCAATAGCGGGAGAAGTCATCAGTGAGGCACAAAACATAACGCCCAACACCCCCAAGAAAGTCATGGGAGAGAGGACCCATGACATCAGCGTGAACAAGAGCAAGGGGGTGGGAGGACCGGGAGTCAGAGGAAGCAAAGGGAGAACGATGCATTTTCCCTTGGGC